>JAVMSB010000439.1:0-19289 GCA_031761475.1 Penicillium pancosmium | reverse complement strand
GAAAGTGAAGTGCAGTGGGGTCGAGTGGGTCTAATTCTGCCCATACTTAAGCACTCTTACCGACTTGCAGTCAGGCCCACTGCACCAGGTCCCTTGGGATAGAGACCACAGTATTGAAGAACACTCTGTGGCGAGATATTTTCTACGTCGACATGCTGAATCAGCTTGGACAAAGACGCAGATGCTCCATCCTTTTTGATACTTTGACCGATATGCATACCAACGACAGTATTGTTTGAGATAGCAAATAGAGTCGTGAAATCAATAATTTTGGGTGGTAAGGCCATGCTGCTCTGCAATTTCTGGAGGGCAATGCGGGCATTGGAACTGGGCTGGTCTGCTGGTCCGTGTGATCCGTATTGAAAGGTAACTTCTTTCTCGGGGGTTGACTGCGTTGAATTAACTTTGGATAGCGAGATAAATCCATCAGAACTTTTGTTTGACGCAGTACATGCCCGAATCGTGACATGACTATCCTGTCGATCGAGAGAATTATGCACAGACAGGTCCATGAGCATAGTTTGATTGCAAGCAGTCAAGAACTTGATATCATGATAGGAATCCCACTCAGATGACTCAGTAGTTCCATCACAGCTGCTTGGACAGGAGCGCCAGTTGGAAGCCCATTGGCTGCTCTCCGTAGAAGTAGCAGAGCTGTCCGCTATAGAGCGTTTAGCCGCCAAAACAACCAAGAAGCCGTTGAACAAGATTGACAGACGCATCTTGCCTCCGCGAGATATTCTTCACTCTGGAGAAAACGACTAATGCGATCATATTTTAGATAAAACTCAGAGGAATTCGGCCCTCTTTTAAATCCAGCTTCGTTTTCCTCTATGTTTCATTTCATATTAGCAGCCGCTCCGACCCGCCATTGCAGTTCTGGGTCTCGGCAAGACCTTCGCCCAAGAGTAGTAACCTAGTTCAACTTAGTGTGCTGTATTAGCGTATCGAAATTAGAATTAGGGCCGGACAAAAATACACGGTCCGTTGTAGGAGAGCGGCTCGTCCAGATAAAAATCAGAAACGAGGCAAATTGGAGGGTGTCAAAGCCTCTGGAGCCGAAGATGAGCCATGTCAGACAAACTTGAAGCCTTTAGTCCTGCCGATCATTTCTTTAATTGCCTACATAACCGAGAACTATGTAGCAATAGATATTCGTATGTACTGTTAGAATCAAATAGAGTACCGAAGCAGAATTAGTAGGTATTTAAATCTTTTGATTTCTGTCCCTATAATCACTACTGCCGGCGTTTCGCCGCCCTATCCCGGTCGCTGTCATCTTGCAGTGCCCGCGTGATCGAATCCATGGTTTCTTCACTGTGAACTAGATCGTCGCCCAATGTCATGAAGACAGTATTTGTGCCATCTTCGACCGCTGCATTGAAGCACAGCGCAGGGGCCACCTGGCGCAGGTTTTTATCGTAAAAAGTAGCATGGCGCTCGCGCGCATTCTTTGCCGCCATTCTTTCCACGGGAGACGGATCGGATCGGTCGACCACCATTTGATGAACCACGTGATTCCATTCGCTGTTCTTATCGCGTGCACGGAATACTATCGTCACTTTTGAAGCTTTGTCCAGAGCCTCCGAGTCAGACCCAGCAGCCTCTTCTCGGTCTTGGATACCGCTCTGTTCCTCTGCCTGAAATTCCGTCCTTCCTTCATCTGCGTGCGTGCCGGTTTCGGGTTGACGGGGAGCCTCTGCCGCCTCGACACCTGCGCGCGGCAAAATGCAAGGTGTGGTACCCGCCCCAGGCTCTTGTTGTACACCCCCATGGACTTGCGGCGAGTCACCCGCCGGTAAAATCCCCGGCGATTGTCTAGGCGGTTCTGCTCCCGAACCCACCGCTACATTATTTTCGAAGTCCTGATCAAGTGACCCCAGGTCCCCTGTTGACTTATCTGGACCTGCCAGAGCATCTCTCACTTCTGTGACTTCCGGGCGACTATGCTCTACATTTGCTCTAGCCTGTGGTCGATGATGTGCCTCGAGAAAGTCAACTGTGGTGAGAGGCCTTGCCGTTGGATCTTGAACGCCCGTAGATGTCGGCTGCAATAGTGTGTTTATTTCCTGCTCCAAAGCCTCCTGTGGTGGCGGGCTTAGTCGCCCAGGTGCTCGCTGGCGCCGCCGCTGTGTCCGGTCATACGGTTGCCACTTCTCGCTTTCCCTTGTGTGGCTTTTTCTGCTCATAGACCTAGACGGTCCCCGTGCTTCAACCGGTGTTTCACGTCCTTCCAATATTCTTAGTGTGCTTTCATCTTCGCCCATCGACCATGGTGGCTCTGTTGTCTCTACCGCTTCGCCCTTCTGTGCTTCCACTGTCTCCTCCATGTAGGCATCATGCGGGGATACTCTCCCAGATGTGCTTTCTTCTCCAATCACCTGCAACTGCTGGCGTTCTGTGTCCAATTCAGCACTATCGATCCTTGATTCCTCTTCCTCGCTGAGGATCCGACCCGATTCGATATGTGACTCCTGTTCTGATTCATCGGGCATAGCCAGCTCGTGGTGAATAAACTCATATTCGCCTGTCGAACTTCCACTTCTAGAGGTCGATCCAGCCTCGCTGTTGGTTGTCACTCCCAATCTCTCCCCCGATTCTCTGCCTTCCATTGTATTGCTGTGGGTTAATTCTATGTCGGAGACAGAACGTGATGTTGGCAGGTTGCCAGGATTGGCCCTTGGGTGATTTTCCAAGCGAGCCAGATGGTATTCTTGCTGCTGTCGTCGTTGTCGTTGCTGTCGTTTCTGCAACTTCCTATCTCGCTTCTCTTGGCGTCTCTCTCGACGTATCTCTTTCTGTCGCTCCCGGTCTGGACTGACACCATGGTGGCTTGATGTGTCTGTGGAAGCTGTTCCTAAATCTCGAGGTGAATTATGCCTCGGAACGAAAAGTGGAGACGTGGGTAAGTCAGGGTCGGGAGTTGCATCTCCCATTTCCCGATCCATATCTGGTATCCTCAACTTGCTGAAGAAGGTAAAATAGACGCTCCGCCTCACGAAAAAGGAAGTGGCCTTTTGTAAGTCTGAGGTGGACCCATCGTGTATTTGGTCAATAAAAAGGAACTGACGATCTTGCAATTGCTCTCTGGCTTGCGGGTGTCCCTGTCGAGACTCTTTCTTGACTTCTCTTCCCCCGGCGTATCTCATTGGTGGCTGATGATCAAGAGGGTTGGCCCGCAAGAAACAATCGATGACTTTGCTGATGAGTGACTCAACTTCTCCTTCGTCATACCGGTAACGATCTGGTCGGCGAGCCTTCAAAAGAGCATCTCGCGCGATTTGACGATCCGGCGATTGCTGGATGAGCTGCTCAATTTCTGGTGATTGAAATCTAAGCCTCTTTGCAAGTACTGCCATGTCGTACAGGATCATATCATCCACCGTCTCACGTTGAGGCTTTGCGATATGGCCCTTCTTTTGCTGCTTTTTGGATAACCTTGGGTAATGGCGCATAGCATAGAGCCAAAGCTCTCTGTATCCAAGCTCTGCATGATCAGCCTGAGGGTGTGCATATTCTCGAAACTCCGAAATCCTCAAGATGTGGCATTATTCAAACAACCAAAACTTAATGGTTGTGTATTTGTTTGAAGACCGTATCTTATATAAATTTCGAGCCACTGATAATTTCGCTCTACGCTCCTTCCTGAATAATCTAGCGCGGGATTATATTTTGATAGAGATCCACGCAGACTACGAGCTTTCAATACCAAGAATATCGGAAATAGAGCTGGCAAATCATCTGATAGTCGTATGCAGGAAAGAGAGCCCTGCCAAAAAGAAGCTCTAAGGCGCAGATATGTCGATGGATGAATTTCGCAATTATATCAGGAGTTGTAACATTCATACAGGGAAGAGATATAGCGAGAAAGATATTGGACGGTTTGCTAAGCGTCGTTGAACAAATTTAACTTCGAGGGAAACTTGTATAAAGGTACAGCGGTTGAATCCACCGAAACGACGTCGAGGAGCCTTCGAACAACCGACCTGCCTACCCATATTTAACCTATACTCACCGGACTTTGCTCACAATAATTCACCTGCCCTACCGGTTCGATCGTATGTCGATTTATAAGTCCTTCGTCTGCTATCTGGTGTTGCCGCCAGCGAGGCAGTCAGCTACTTCGGGCGTTAACATAAGAAGTACTCTCGGTAAATCGCTACTCAGCGAAGAGGTTCACGAAACTACATCGAGAATGGACACGTGGAGGGGTCCGATGTTACAGAGGGATAGGTTATTGCTTTTGGGGGAGAGAATATGATGACAACAACAATAAGAAGAAATTGTGAAGGATATACCCGTATGGGTTAGAGGGGTTTTTGGTAGCTGATTCAGCTTTTCCTCAAGAAAATGAGACTATGACAAAATGTATACAATGGAAAGATTAAATAGCGTATAGGTGCCCTCTAGGCTTGATACCTCCGGGCGTAATGAATTGTGTGTGTGTGTGTGTGTGTGTGTGTGTGTAATGAAGCTCTTATGATATCGTAGCTTCCTCCCGTGGAACTGGATCCTTTAATCTTTATGCTAAATACTGAATATATTGCTAGCTACTGTACCAGTTAACCTATATATTTTGGCGGTCTGAGGCCCTTTAAATTAATGACCTATATCGTACTAAAATATGGGTAATCGAGCTAGGAAAGGTAGGGGTTCCTAGTTTGCATTGGTCTAGGTAGACCAAATGTATATATAGGTGCCTCAGATACACTATTTGCTTCCTAACTATGGCGGAAAGAACAGATCCTGCTGGACCATGATAAGCAAGATACTTATTATTCACTATCCTGGAGAAAGTATAGATGATCTAACGGGAGAGATTTGTGATATCTTAAACGTTCGTAGCGAATATTAATACCGAATTAAATCTAGGGTAATATTCTGCTTTGTAAAGACTAATCTAGGCAAAGGGAAATAGCGGTAGTTGCTAGTTAAAAATAAGCATCAAAATTAAGGCTATCGACACTATAACCATTGAGGCTGTAGTGTTATATAATAAATAGGATACTCTTATCAGTAACGTCGTATCTTTCGTTGCCGGTGCTTCTGTGGTTGAAGTCACTGAAGATATTGTCGTTGGATTGGTTGTTATATTACTCGTGATTAAGGTAGGAGCAGATGTAGGGGTAAAGATCGTCTCAGTACTTGGAGCCACCAGAAATTGCCTTATATTTTTGCCCGAAGCCAATGAGTATTGGCCATAAGTCTGTACATAATATACAGGCGTAGTTTGCTAGGGAGATTGTAGTGTACTGTTGAAAGTGAGAATTAGATTCCAATAACTATAACTTGATGAGGTAGAATGACACAGACCTCGGTCCTTGTTCGATATACTGTATCTCAGATCTAGCGGAAAAGGCAGAAGATATTTTACTTCTGGAGATCTTAAATCTAGATTCTTCCTTATAGTATACAGTAGTCGTAAAAGTAGATAGTCTCTTGTTTGATAATAAGTATTGCGGTAAAGTTTTACCCAAGCTTAGGTATAATATGCTAGTCGGAGTCAGAATGCCTACATCTTTACGAGGTCCAGCTGACTGTAGTGGCGTTGTCCTACCAGATTGTACTATAATAAGTGTGATACAAACAGAGACTAGGTGAGATTATTATGCTAAATCTATATTATAAGCGCGACTTCTGCGATTGATTATGATCAATTTAAATAATAAAGATCGTCCGCGGAAGTAAGCGGGAGTACGTGCATATGGCTATGATGCTATATTGGAACACGACACCAAATTGGAATACGACACTAAGCAAGCACATATGGCTCCTACTTTTTAGTCTTAGCTAATTGTATCTTTTCTCTCTTTATTTTCCTAAGAATATTGTAGTTTGCTAGATACAAATCCTTGAATAAAGTCGATATACAAATATAGCCTGCTTAACTGGAAATTATGCACTAGAGAAGAATAATCAATTTAATAACCTTAAGATGAATATTCAATCTCTATTATTTAGTCTTATATTTGGCAATCTAGATCATATCAATCTATACCCTAGATTTTCTACCCAGACCCTAAAGTAAGCTACTGTCTCTAAGTAGTGTCTGAAAAGAGACCAGCTTCCTATCTTATTTTCTACCTACTGCAGAAAAGCGTGCTGGATATTGTTAGTTCACAAATCCGCTGTTTATAGAGTAAGAGGAGATAGGGTAGAGTTTCCTACTTTAAAAATATAAGAATAAGAACTTGAAGAGATGTTTTTGACAAAATAAAATCCGAATTGGGAAAGGTTGGAGGGTGAATTTTTCGTCGCTAGATTCTATAATGTGCGAGACTCGCTGAGCTCAGTAATAATATTGCCGATATTTTCTAGGTCGAGTTTTATTCTTTTCTTAAGGTCCAGCTTCTTGTCAAGACCTAGTAAGAGCATACTTTCGCCGATATTGGCTGCAAGAGATCAGATTTGATGCAATATAGGGAAACAGAAGACGTATAACTACTAATTTTGATATCGCCGTTCTTAAACAAAAGGATGTTATACCCGCTGATGCAGCTATGCCCTATCTTCAAACTTTTATGAGTAAATTAAAGACCCCTTAAAATACCCTTAGAAATATAAGATAACTCTGGCTCGGTAAAGCTTACAGATAGTGTAGAAGCGACTTGGGACAAATCGAAAGCAAATCTAGAGTAATTATAGACGAAATATAAAATCTTTTCATTATAAAAAGCTTCCAAAAGTCTAACTATATTGGTATAGGAAGCTGTTCCTAGTCTAGAGAATACGGTCGCATTGCCTTCAAAACTTAACTTCTTTATCATAACAGTAGAATAACCAAAGTAGTTCCCTATACTGATTTGCCCCTCACTAGACTGCTCGATTTTCCAATAGCTTAGGTACTTTCTAGAGGGGTGCTTATAATGGGGAAAGGTATACCTATAAAGATTTTCTCAGAGATAAGGAAGTGTCTAAACCCTAATGCAGAGTTTAATTTACGTACTTTGACTTTGGTATCTATTTTATCGTATTTTGTTCTTTACTTAAGCAACCCTTGAAAAGTAAATCAGGTAGGACTGTCGATCTTGCTATATCTGCCAGTTGATATAGGCAAATTCTACCGCGGGAAAGAGATAAAAAGAAGCTTGTAAGGTCGATTATTGAAAACTACAGAGGGCAGCATCCGTATTTAAGACAATTTTTTGCCTATGGTCATTTGGAACGGTATAATTCTACCTATAGTAGATGTGCCCTACTTTTTTCGTCAATCTAGCGCTGTTATCAAAGTAGAATATATTCTAATACTAGACCTTTATAGATCCAGATCCTAAGACCAAAATATGCTAAGCATAAACAATCAGGGTATCTATTACTATTATGTTGTGCTGTCTTTCTATTGAAAAACGTTTTCCTAGTAGCTGCTTAGGCACACTACTTTTTTACATCTTGTGTTTCAACACAGCTCTATTCACCAAGCACTATAGCCTTTAAACTGACCTCCCTGGTCAAAGCAAACGTCGGAAGTGCAGATAAAATACGCCCTTCTGGACTACCCCCTCAGTCTCGATATTCCTTGAGGAATGAGAGCTCTAATAACTTATCAAAGCTCGATAGTCTAGTCGCACTTGCTAATCAACACGCTGATCATTATTTTTACGAAAAGGCGGAAGCTTTGTATCTCTATACCTTGAGAGGCTACGAGAACGTACTCGTACCAAATAGCCTACCCATACTTGATACGAAAAACAATCTCGGGACACTTTACGCTCAGCAATCCCGATCAAGCGAAGCAGACTTAATGTACAGCTCTTCTCTCAGAGGCCACTTGAGATGGTCGGTACTGAGCATCCATCTACGTTGATGACGATGTATAATTTTGGAGGCTTCTATGCCCATAAGGGCAAAGTAGAAGAGGCTGAAGTGCTTTACTATACGGCCCTGTCCGGGAAGCTTAAGGTCTTTGGTCCTAAATATCTCTCCACATTGAATACTATAAACGATCTTAGTATTCTATATCGCTACAAGGGTAATTTTGTGCAAGCCGAGAAATTTTATTCATTGGCTTTAAAAGGGGAAATTGAGACCCTCGGGAAAGGCCACATATTCACACTCGAGACAATAAATAATCTAGGTTCTCTCTATCAAGTACAAGGAAGGTAGAAAAAGGGCCTGAAAATGCATAAACGGGCTTTAAGAGGCCGGGAAGCTACGTTAGGCCCGAGTAATATGTACACCATTGACACTGTCAGCAACCTGGCAGCCATTTATCACGCTATAGCGAAGTCTGGAAAAGCCAGCAAGTTATATGAGCGAGCGTTTCGGGCTTATAAAGATAAATTAGGTACAGGGCATCCCAAGACTCAGCAGGCAGAGCTCCGCTGGAGGGTTTTTACCCACGATGCGGGAAGGAACGCAGGGAGCATCCTTTGTAGATTCTACTCTGCTTTTTAGATTCTTCTCTTGGTGTAACATCAATAATAGGTTATATATAATCTCGGGAATTAGGAAAGTATTTCTAGAAGAAAAGTTACAACACCAGTCACAATAATAAAAATTGTAGATGAGCTATACCCTTGTATGATTTTTAGGTATTTCTTCGTAAACTTATAAGTAAACTCTAGCAAGATTTGCGGCGGACCCCCTTTAGGATCATGTTGAATCGAGCAGAGTATATGCTTGTATTGCAAATTTTGCATAGCGTTGATTCTATTTACAGTAAAGCAAGCCATTAGATTGTACAGACACTGCTGCATTCTCTGCAATCCGGTATAAAACCTTTTTTCTATAGTTCGGAGCACTGTTTCCTAGAGAGGAACTAAGTCTTCGATATACATCGGCGTCTTTTCTTTCTCTTTAGTATCTAATCCTGCCTGTAGGACAATTCTCCGAATACTCTGTACAAGGACAAATTAATATTATTATAAAAAGAGATAGGGGCATATTTTAAACCTTTCTTATCCGTCGACCCAGACTTCCATCTATTGGTTCTTTGTTGACTTTCTCGTAATATCGTAGAAAATTCTTCTAATTGGTGTCCAGTATACTAGCTTTTTTGACTCCTTTCGCCTGTCGGTTGTTCTTACCGCGCCGGACCTTTAGGCGCCAGTGCAAGAACTGTGTAAATTCAGTTTTACCAGCTACTTTCAGAGTATTATTGGGATTCGCCCACTAGAAGTTGATGCCAATCCTGCCTTTCTTAAACTGCTTCTGACAAAATCTGTTTAGGAGTCAGTAGGCGTAAATTTTATGATTGATTGTGTTTCTACATACCGTTCCTAAAGATCGCACATCCCTACTATATTCTCCTTAGTCGTGTCAGTATAACTATCATCCTCGCTTTCAGAGATTGTATTATCTGTATCAATATCTGGATTAGTCTTAGAGCTATCCTTGCTGTCGAGCTTATTAGACTTATCGGAGCTCAAGATATTGTCTGTGATATTAGCCCCTATTTGAAGCTTGGTCCAATTTCTTTGAGATTGAGCAATCCGATATTTTACTCTTTTATGCAAAGTTTTAGGGGCTACATCATTGTCGGAGTCACTGCTAGAAATAGATTTTGCAGGACGCTTACGTGTCCTATTGTCAACATAAAGAGCACGAGAGCTTTTTCTGCAATAGCACGCTGTAGAGCGATCTGGGTTAATGAAGCCACTTTCCTAGTCAGAGCTACTAGTGTCTGATACTGTTTGAGATAATTCGGAACCTACGCTCTCGTTGTAATCGTGGTCTCGGTTCGTTGCTATCTGTATTTGTCAGCTGAGTGAACACAGAAATAGCAGAATAAAAATAATTACGATAGACTTCGGCTCTAGCTATCATACGAATCCTAGTGCTAAATAAGACAGCCGCGGTTTGCATCGAATAGGGAGTAAGTGCCCAGCGCTCAGGGAGTGGTCAGACAAACGAGGCGAGTAGAGGGTGAGTGGACTCCATCGGCACGGTCGCAACTTATAGGTTTTAAGGAGCTGCTCGCAACGACTCATTTGTGGTGCTATGGCGCCCTTGTGGATAATCCATCTTCGGTGGCATTGAGCTGAGGGTAGAAGGACTGGAATCGGAACATCAGAGACGCTTGGGCGCCTTGGGTGGGTCGGGCTTTGCATTAGCCGGTGCGTGCGCGAATAGCGACCGCGGTCGTGGCACAAACCCTCGGGGCCAACGACGCCATTTTCGGCGTCGAATGACGCCGAAGATGGCAGCTTCGGCCCAAATCGAAAAATACTAGAAGTAGTATTTGAGACACCAGGCTTCGTCGCCCCCAACCTTTTTTTAGAAGAAATAAGGGTCCACGGATTCTTTAGGAAAAGATTTACGTGGGGGCCTGGACTGCCCTGAAAACGGCCCCCAACTGTGTAGCCTTAGGATGAAGCATCTGGGTTATGGATATAAATTACCCCTTTTTCCTTCTCTCTTTCTGTTTTCTGTGGAGTACTCACCTCTCGAATACTATTAACTACATCCTCAATATTCATCATGAACTTGAAGTTACGTCAGATCCTCCTAGCCCTAGGCTTTTCCTCTCTGGCTATGGCAGACATCTCGTCTAAGTGTGACGCGAGTACCGCCCAATTTGACACCAAAGATTACCCATCCCATTTTGCTGTCCAATGCGGGTCGCTGGTGTGGGAGCATCTTGATTTAAACCACTGTTACTTGAATCAAGATGGTACTCTTTATTACTACAAAGAGTAAGATGATTTAATCTTTATATTTTTATTTTGGATAATATCTAACTTCTCGTTTTCGCTAAAGTGGTTATGCCTTTAACTCCTACACTTATACCGACGACAATAAGCAAGCTCTTCTCGACCGTGTTGGTAAGTTCTCCTTTCCTGGACTCACGTTATCATAGATAATAGACTAATAGAGCCACAGTCAAGGACCTCGAACTCAACGCTGATGGAAAACCGAGCTGCTTTGGATATGACTCATACACAATGATGTAATTAAATTGAATTCTTTATGGGGTTGAGTCTTCAAGTTTAGGAAAGGATAGGGTTTCACTTAAGAGAAATATAGTTCTCGAACCATCAATACACACGACGCATCAGCGGCTCCTTACCGCAGAACCGAGCATACTTACTAAAGCAATTGCGAACTGGGCACTGCTGGCTATCAGCATACGCGAAGACGTTTCGCTTCCGCGACGATAATTTATGTGCCTGTGGAGAACGCGAGAGTAATTTATGTTTTGTTGGACTGTCCAGAGCTGCGACTACCATGGCGAGAACTCCGCGGGAAGGTTTGTGAGGCATAAAACAGCATCTCAACTTTGTTAAGGGGACTTGGAGGAAAGGCAAGGGGTAAGATTTGCAGTGCTTCAAGGGCGAAGACAGTGGAGGATGTTTGGGATTTCGTCGAAGCATCGCAACGGTTTCAAAGCCGAGCACCATGAAGGTAACACGATAAAAAAATGGCTATGGAGCCACGAAAGGCCTCGGCAAAGCATTAAGATCGCTTAGAGAATAGGACACGGCACTTTCACATATAGATACATACAAAGTTGTTGAATCCTGCATATCCTTCGCGAAGTTGAAACCCTGGATTGAGGTACAAGTGTGATAATCTTGATTCCTATGAAAGGATACAGTTATTTATAGTCGCAGAAGCTCATCTCCCTGCTGCCTAGCGTAGTGCCTGCCTAACAGGCAGCCACTCCTACGGATCTATACACCATGTGTCATGGGATCCAGTTCGCGAGGGGACAGGGTAAATGATATCACACACACACACACACACACATACTTTATTTCATCCTCAAAGGAATTATGTATCATACATATACCTTGAACTAAGGTTTCAACTCCTCGAAAAGGAAGCGCACAGTAAATGAAAAAAACATCAATTCATCAATCCATCCAGACTGATTCGGTAATATTTCGCTAGCCACTGTACTCCTTTGACCGGTGTCATACCTCTTCGTCTTTGAAAGGTCTGCTTAGTGTAGTCTAATTGTGTTATATGTATTGTAATAGCCAATGCACTCAAATTTCGTCTTGGCATTACCGCATCGGCTCCGCATTGATGTTTGTGGAAACGGGATGATTGAAACCAAGCACTCAATCCAAAATTAAAACTTTGCGAAGGGGCCAGCGTACTTTGAGAGGTATTACTGCAACCCTGTATCTAGCCGCGCACAACGCGGACAGGGTGACCCTCAGTGTTGAACACAAAAGTATTCTTGTTACCCTTTTGGACTTACCATTCAGCATCTATAAAAGTCAAATTGGGGATAAATCTAAAAGGAAAGATGAAATGAAAAGAGATAATATACCTCCTGAATGTGCAAGATACGAGTACTTCAAGACTTCGGCGAAGAGGAAGCTCTCCTGGTTGTCATACGCGGAGCCGCCATGGGTCTGGTTGACATCAGACACAGCAGTGAAGCCGGAGTCAGTACGGCAGGTAGTGTTGATTGTGACGAAACGAATTCCAGACCCATTCACGGTACTAGGATTCACTAATGTCATTCACCGAGCTACGCAAATTAAGAGTGGTACGGATGACTTACAATGTCCTTGCCAGTAATGCGATACGCATAGTAGAAGCTTTCAATTACCTCGGGCCGGAGCATATAGGCGCCATTGGTGATATAGTAGCCAGCCTTCTCATAGAAATCCTTCTGGTCGGCTGGGACCTGCTTAGGGTCCCAGCCCCACGAGTCTGGCCCGATCTTCGAAAGAGTAGAGTTGTACGTAGCCTCACATCCGTTGACCAGCTCAACGCCGAAGTCGATAAAGTCCTGGCGATCCAAAACCGTACCACCCAGAATGAAACTGCCGTCGAAACAGGTCAAACGCTGTAAGCTGAGGTCATTTTTCCCGTTGTTGTACGAGAGCAGGAACGTCAGGTTCGGACGAGTGTCCAGGTCTGCCTGAAGATGCTTGATTGTCGATTCGGCCGCAAGTACCCAACGGTCCTTGTACGTCACAAACCGCTTTGAGTCGTACACGTACATCTTGATTAGATATTCATAGAATGAGTCGCCGCCTCCATTCCATGAGACCGACGCGTCTGAAAATTGACCAGTCTGAATGTTGATTGAGCTGTTAACAAGGCCGGGGAACGGCTCACTACTTGATGGCTTCGGGCTCAACAGATATGATTGGGCTTTCTTACTCAGCTTGGCGTACTCCTTGTCACCAGTCAAATCGGAGAGACGCGTCCATTCGAGGACCAGCGTTCCAGTCACAGACACCCAGGGTGAGAGGCCTGGTGAACCTCAAAAGTCCAGAAGCCTCAGTTTTCGGGTGAAAAACTGGGGTAGTGGTCTATGCAAGTAGACCTGTCGAAGCTACTTAATGTCTTTTGGGGTAGACCGCCCCGCTAGTATAGGGTTTGACGACTATCGTACCGTAAGCGCACCGCTAGCCAACGCTGGGCTCGCGCAAAAGACCGAGCTCATCCACCTTACCCGTAAGAAAGGCAACCACCTGCAAGGCCACCTCGTCGTGAACGGGACGGTTGTGCTGCCCTCAGCTATAGCGAACCTGCTTGGCGTGGTTTTTGACCAGGAGCTACGGTGGAAAGAATACGTACAACAGGCTATCAAGCGCGTAACCAAAACCACCATCGCTCTATGTGGGTTGCGGCACCTGTAGCCCGAACAGATGCGACAGCTTTACCAGATATACGTCACGCCAGTCGTCGACTACGCGTCAACCGTATGGTACGACCCGTTAAGAGACAAGACCCATCTGCGACACCTGAACACCGTACAGAGAAGCTCGCTGATCCGCATCTTATCGGCGTTCCGAACAGTGGCCACAACAACCCTAGAAGTAGAAGCACACGTCCTCCCCACCCATCTTCGTCTGCGACACCGAGCCCAACGCACCATCGCCAGTCTCCACACGCTACCTCGGGAACACCCGATCTGGCACACACTCACACGAGTCCAACGACGTAGAAACAAAGTTTGACGGGATCTTCTCTTTTTCCCGCGGCGACAAGTATTGGATTTCTGGTGTCTGCCCATGGCGCTTGTACCATTTTTCCTGTGCCGTGGATGGTCAAGTAAAGTGAGACAGGCTTGACAGAAGACTCGTGGACGCCCAGTATCGATATCAGCTACTTGGTCAAAGTGCTTCCAAACGTCGGCATGACGCGATTCGGTGGACCATTTTATCTGAGATTGACCATCTCCGTTGTTTCCCACCATCCTAGGAACTCTCTCTCTAGGCTCGGTTCGTACAAGATCCAATTCTTGATTCGTTGAGGCCCCACACGCCTTAGCGTTCCCGGGGGTCTTCGAGTGGTTATATCATAGCTATTACGAGGTCTAGGGAAAGGCTATAGGCTGTCTTAGCATACCTATTGGTGGTCTCACAATATTCAGGGGCAGGATATTCTCTCACAGAGGACTGAATGTCAGAGTCCAAGAATACATCAGATGACGGCTCAATGGAGAGCAGAGGACTGAAAGCCTGATGTAATAATCGCGACGACGAGGAAGAACAAGCCATACTCAGGAGGCGTGCCATCAGGCGTGGGTATGGATTTTTTCCATTGTGAAAATTTGGAAATTGGACTTTGTTGGGGTTGCGTCGTGCGTTTGGATCTATCTACTTTTGCGACGCGTATGTAAACTTGCGGGTACCCAAAACCCAACCCAACCCAACCCAGCCCAGCCCAAAACGGACATGACTTTGTATGGGCGCTGAGAAAGCGCGTGTCGCCAATTTAATTTCTTAATTTCTAAATAATCATCCAGAGTTAGCTCACAAAGGAGACATCCTTCACATACCCGGCCCACGAAACCCAAGGCGGTTCTAAGCCCCACAAGGCTGCCCGAGCAAGACGCTCACTGTATTGCCGCCATTGTTCGCAGCCACAATATCTAGAAGATCGCCTCCGTTGAAGTCGCCTACTACAACGCCGGCCGGCCCGGTCCCAACGGCGAATGTGGCCTGCGGCAGGAAGCTCCCCGATCCAGTCCCAAGCAAGACGCTCACTGTATTGTCGAGCGCATTCGCAGCCACGATATCGAGATAATTATCTCCATTAAAGTCGCCCACTGCAACACCTTGTGGACGGGACCCAACGCTGAATTGGGCCTGCGGTAAGAAGCTCCCCGACCCAGTCCCAAGCAAGACACTCACTGTATTGTCGTTGAAATTCGTGGTTACGATATCGAGGTGACTATCTCCGTTGAAGTCAGCCACTGCAACCTTGTCCGGACTGGACCCTACGCCGAATTGGGTCTGCGACTGGAAGCTCGTGCAGAAGCAGGTGCCTGATGAGCAAGTCGATCCAGCGGGGCACTATAGAAGTATGAGCGTTGGCCACTTTGGCATTAAGAACATCGCCGTAATAGCAAACCTCCTAGGAGTATGAAGATTAGAACCAACTCACAGTATTCCCACAAGTGCCGCAGTTAGTAGGGCTGTTTTGGAGGTCGGTACAAGCACCATTACAACAGGTCTGACTGACTGGGCACTGTAGTATGGAGGATCAGTGATTCCGTCTCCACCAGCAACGGATGATAACTCACAGTGTTTCCACAACTTCCACAGTTACTTGCATCGGTATCAGAGTTGACGCAGGCCCCATTACAACAGGTCAGTTCGGATTGCGCACTGTCGAGTTCCACTTAGTCGTCGTCACAAAATATATAGTCTGCAGTCGTCTCACACATTGCCTGTTACAAGAAGCAGAAGGAGGATCACAATCTGGCGGATTTGGGACACAAATGCAGCGTCTATTTCATATCAGCTTTCAAATGGCTCTGCAATCCAAAGATCGAGAAAGAGACTAACGGCGTAGTTTGCCCAAGAACAAGTCCAAGTAAACTGGGAGATCCACTCCCGTTGTCGCAGTAGCCCGATTGATCGCCTAATCTCCGGCACTTTAATGAATCAGTGTGTTAGTATTAACATCCTCTTTGCATATCCACGAATCTTACCTTAGCGTCACAAGCGGCCGGATCGCAACCACCTCCACCGCCTCCACCCCCAACCCCAATGTCCCCGATGTCACCACCCCCAGTGTCAATGGTAATCCTACCATTCCCATTGCCAATATTATTACCCCCTTGGGAAATCCCTCCACCTCTAGGTCCACCCTACTTTTTCAGGGCATCTTCTGCGGAGAGCGCAGTGACAACAGCACAGCACGAAAGGGTTAGAAGAGCGTAGTGACAACAGTACAGTACGAAAGGGTTAGAAGAGCGAAACGCATTTTTCCAAAGGCGTTTTCTCCAAACGAACAAAAGTTTAGTAGGAAAAGAATATCAGCTGTCGTGTTGCTCGGGGTAAAGAAGGACAAGTTGTCCAACCCTTTCAGCGGAGGGCGTTTAAGTAGTGTGCTTATAGTCATTTATTCATTGTCTAACTTTTATTGTTGTAATTAAAATTGTTAGATATATTCCCTGGAATGCGAATAACTTAATTCTTTTAGAAGTCCAGGGTTTATGGTATACACATAAATCCCGGCAAAACTTTCCGCCAACCAGAATAGAGTTATGTAGGATCTGAGTAGTCGCCTGTGCGTGCCCCCGGCCTGGCTATTGTGTCTCGGGAACTCCTTATCCCCATCAAATCTTGAGAATTCGTGTTTTTGCGCCTGCATTCCCAACCCTCATCCGATTGTTATCAAGCGTGACAGAGACGATATGTAAATTAGGAAGAGGCGGCTAATTTTATTCTATAAAGAATATCATAAAATATTCTTATTCTTTATTTCATCTTATGGCAGCCTCCGTTCAGCGAGAAAGAAAGTCCTAAGAACAGTGGATTGTATTAACTGTTATAGTTCAGATGAATGATTACTCTTACCCATTTAAGCAAGAATATGTGAGACTATATATCCAGCGAGGGGACCAGGCTGCAAGCCAACTTAAATTAAATTGTTAAACTATCCTTGGAGTAGCGGGGTGTAGGCGCACCTCGAACTTGCCTTGAACTGATTATCACAAATGCCTAAAATGGCAGCAGAAAGGAATCATTCCACAATGAAATAAAAATTGGCAAGTATTGGTGGTGGCAGTGTGTGTACTACTTGGTCCCGGCTTCCTCATTCGGTGCAGCAAGGAACCAGTCAAAAAAATATGGGAATCTTTTCTCCAATACAGTGCTATTCCCCCTGAACTAAACCGTATGTAGAAGTAATTCCCGTTTCCCGCTATACGCGATGGTTGCATACCGCCTGCATGTGAACCTTCCCGCCACAAAGCCTTATCCCGCCTTTGATGAGGCCGTGGTTCATCTGCTGATCACAGGCAAGTTTCCGGAGGAGTTCTCACTTCAGGACGTCTAAGAGTGGAGGTCATCCACCGCCACAGACTCTACTACTTTTAAGGGTGGAGACCTTTCAGTGCTGAAGCGGTCACCGAAGCCTAAATCAATGGAAGACCAACACCACAAATCGTTTGCTACAGTACCGAAAAGCTATCAGGAATTTTGACCAACATTGTTGGGTTTTCTTTTGTTGCTTCGTGGCTTTCATTGGTCAATAAGACGGACCTGCAGAACGCCTTTATCCCTATCACATTTCTTTCCACAATGATCATGTTTGGGTTCGGGATTCCTCAGTTTATTGCCCCGGTATAAGAACAGTCAAATCATGATCATCAACTTGGCTTTATACGTCTAGCCGCGGCCTAGTATATCTGTTCCATATTATTGATTTTCTCGATCGACCGGTATTATTTTTCCTGCCTATAGGCCCAATTCGTCCGATCACGAAAGGGCATTAATATTAATTACAATGAGCTACTATATATTTGAAGTTATAAGTAGCGCAGTAACTTCTGTCGGGTAGTAGAAATTGATAACTTTCACTTATCATTTTCGCGGATGTTTGAGACTACGTCGAGAATTTTTTGCACTTGATCATAACTCCAATTATAAACTCTCCAATGCTCGGATTTCATGCTTTTTTAGTATCTATGAACTGAATCCCGCTTCGTACGCTCGTTCCTAAACTCATTTGTATGATGTAAAGCAAAGTTATGACATACTGACTTTAAAAAGATGATAGCGATGGTTCTTACCAAATAGAAAAAGAAACAAAGAACAGAACTTTCCTAAGTCTTCAATCCGTGATTATCCTGCATATGTCGGCGTAGGCCTATTTTATATTCAACAGCCTAGTTGCACTGGTTGCATCGGCGGTCATTTAGGTATGAGTTTCTAAAATAACGCAGAAGATACTTATAGCGAGAGTAGTACTTTATTCTATAGTATTAGAAGTATTTAAATATTTTCGTTTCTTCTCTTACTAGAGCTTCTGTACTAGATGATCTTTCCTCTGTTAACAAAGAAAGCACTCTGGTAATAGTACGGGACAAATTATTGTATATACTTGTATTATCCCTCGTAGAAGTCGTATTTTTCGTATATTGTCGACCTCAGCGTAGCCTCCCTTTAAGAACATTGCAGTATATATAAATAGCCTTAATAGTCTCGTTTCAATATATCTACTCTACTTCCTATAGATAGGGTCGTTGGCTAGGTTGTTAATTTTTTTTAGTAGAGATATTGCTTAGGGAGTATATATTCCTCTGTAAGAAGTATCTCTTTTGTTTCTTGTTTATAGAGTACACGTCTAGCGAATTACTGTTCGATATTGATAATAGTCTGTTGGCTATCAAATTCTTCCTGTATATGCTTCCGGAGGTCGTATATTAGTCTATTATGTATATTTATAACCTTCTTTTTTAACTAGTCAAGCCTTTAAAGCTGAGTTACACTCTATTTCTTACCTTAGTGAAGCTTTTTAGAAAATATATCTTGTTTTTCAATTGCTTCGTTAAGCTCGGAATCTTCCTCGATGCTTGCCTTCTACTCATCGGTAAGCTTATAAGGCCTCTACGTATCTATCTACCTTTCTATCCTAGTAACCGTACGTAGTATTGCAGAATCGGGCTCTAACCCCTGTACTAAAGACTATATATCTGTGCTAATACGCTGTAGTAGGTAGTAATTAAGGAAAGTCTGAATATTAGTATATTTTGTAATGGTTACTAAGTTGTCAGGCTAGAGACCTATGACTAGGCAAGGGTATCGGACGGTAGAGATCAGATTGAGCAGTTGGTATACAGAAACTGATTCTTGATCTCTTTAAGAATCATAAATGCTTGTGGGATCTTAAATACATTAGGGTTCGGGTGGATATCGATATGCAGGCGACTCGAAGGGGATTCGGCCTCAATGCCTGAGGTGTTGTATACTCCAAATCCCGTGACAGTTAACGCTAGTTATACCAATAAAAATAATAGATAAGCTATACCCTTGTATAATTTTAAGGTATTTCTTTGTAAACTTATAAGTAAACTCTAGCAAGATCTACAGCAGACCCTCTTTAGGATTACGTTAAATTAAGCAGAGTATATACTTATATTA
>JAVMSB010000438.1:0-19297 GCA_031761475.1 Penicillium pancosmium | reverse complement strand
CTTCTCCCCAAATCACCCCCAACCACCCCAACCTAAACCAAACAAAACAAAACTAACCCCACAACAGTGGTGCTACGTCGGCTTCAAACGCCTCTCAAGAGCAATTCTATCCCATAAAACCCAACACCCATCCGACAAATTCACCATAACATGGAAAGCATTCTACCTAAACGCCTCATCACCGCCCTATCCCGGAACCGACAAGCAAGAAATGTATAAAGCGAAATTCGGCGCCGAGCGCGTCGCGGCTATGTTCGCTCGTCTGGCTCCTATTGGTGAGAGTGAGGGTATACATTTCTCTTTTGGTGGGAATACGGGTGCCACCAGGGATTCGCATCGGTTGATTTGGTTTGCTGGGCAAATTGAGAAGCAGCAGGAAACTTCTGGCGAAGCGGCAACCTCTAGCGAGGCTATCGGCGGAATACAAACCCGCGTCGTGGAAAACTTATTCCGCGCCTATTTCGAAGAAGAGAAAAACATCACCGATAGAGCCGTCCTAAGTGAGGCAGGTATTAGTGCTGGATTGGACAGCGGTGCTGTTCGGACACTGCTTGAGGATGAGGAGGCTGATCAGGGTGGTGAGGAGGTTGATGCTGAGGCGGCGGCTGCGTCGAGACAGTTGGTTTCTGGGGTTCCGTTTTTCGAGGTTCAGGGGAAGTATGCTATTGAGGGGGCTGATGAGCCGGAGACGTTTTTGGAGATTTTTCAGAGGGTTAAGGATGATGAGTGAATTACCTGGTAGGTAACTGGTTGGTTTATGGGGAGGGGAGGGTAGGTACTTGGAATTTGTTAGGGATGGGTTCGGGTGGAATGGGATTGGTATGGCGTTGTATTTTATGGATTTGATTGTCTATTTGAGTTCTTTTCTATCTTTCTTTTTATCTGCGGTAGTAGTCTATATGTGAACCACTAAGTATCATATCTTCCGAATGCTCATTCGAATGCTAATCCTTGCCAATATCGGCACCTTGAAACCTTTCACGTATGCGAATTTTATCTTCGGCGCTCACATCAGCACCTTGATCAAGAAGCATTTGGACTATCTCATCATGACCCTCCCTCAATGCTGCTTGGATGGCATTATCGTAAACTCTACCCTGGGCATTCACGTCAGCACCATGATTTAGTAATGTTCTCACCACCTCCTTGTGGCCCTGCCTTGATGCTGCATGAAGTGCATGGCCATATCTCCCCTGAGCATTCACATCAGCGCCATGATCCAGTAGTATTTGAACTACTTGACCATGACCCTCACTCGAAGCCGCATGGAGAGCATAGCTATCAAACTTCCCCTGGGCATTCGCATCAGCCCCATGAGCTAGCAGTATTCGAACCACTTGGTCATGACCTTCACTCGATGCTGCATGAAGAGCATAGCTATTAAATTTCCCCTGGGCATTCACATCGGCACCATGGTCTAGCAGTGTCTGAACGACCTCTTTATGGCCCTTGATTGAAGCTGCTTCAAGCGCACTGTTAAATATCCCGCCTTGGGCATTGACGTCGGCACCATGATGAAGAAGTATTTGGACGACCCTTTTATGGCCTTGAACCGATGCTGCTTGAAGTGCATTGACATAGTGTCCGAACCGGGCATTGATAATGTCTGGCAGATTGTAGATCTCCGCATGAATGGCTAGAAGAGTTCTAAGGATGTCTTCTAATCCCAAAACGATGCGTAGTATATGGGAGATATAACGCCATCCACGGGTCTTTCATCGAAGTCGAAAAATATCCACCATGGACGGTCTATCTCGTATAGCCTGACCCAGTTCACGAATGAGTTGTAATCATTTTGGAAGAGCCTCAGTAGCAATTTTTCGGATTTGGCGTTCCCCGGGGAAGAATATTGATAATAGTGAAACCAATGCTCGGCAGCAAAGCCCGCAAGAGCGAAGACTTTTAGCGTTTCTTCATCCGAAACTCCATCTGACAATGAGAAAGTTGGGTCTAAAAGATAGACAAGGCAGATTTGACATAGTTCGGCATTTGCAGATTCGGTATCAATAGCGAATCTTTCTGATTTCTGCTGTCGGATACGATCTGATTGTAGATACTCTTTGACTGAAAAATGAGCAATGCGAGCAAGCGACATCATTTGTTCGGGGCCATTTTCATTTTCAACTTCCACAATCTCTATAAGTCCAAGACAAATGTCGACGAGATCATCTTGCTCATAGGATCGGCCCTCACGATCGAGGAGTGGTGGTTCTTCGCTAAGCTCTACGACATGAGCTTCGATTAACTCTCTGACGGTGAGTGGTTGTATAGAGAGACAAAGAACTGTCAAGATACGCCGTACGTCCTCCACATATGTTTCATCGATGTCGCAAAGGATTCGTTCATAAGTCTCGTCTAGGTCGCGAGGTAAAGAGTCTAGACATTTGTCAAGTTGGTTTCGGTTTCGTGCCTGTCGGCAAGACCTCAGTTGACATTCCGCGTATCTGAAACTGTATAGAAATGAGACATTAGTACCATAATACTATACTATATTAAAATGAATATAGCAATAGCATTCGCAGTTTGAGTACTTACACTCCCTGCGCACCCTCTGTTATCTTGTCTTGGATCTCGCCATGCCGCACCTTCCATCTCTGAAGCTTGGTGTCATTTTTCAGCTGATAAGAGACAAATTTCGAGATATCCTCGGCAATTCCCGGATCCTCCATCAAGACATCGCTCTCAGGAGACGGGTCTAGTGATCTTCGTATATCAAGGTGATCCCGACTTGTGACTAACAGGTGAACATTTGGCAAGCGCCAGTCGCGCATCTCCTGTATCACTCTCAAAACATCTTCTCTCTTCCCTCGATGATCTTGAGGACACTCATCCAATGCGTCGATAAGGATATACCCATCCTGGAACCGTTCCAGGAACTTTCGAAGAGTTTCAAGTAAGACCTTTTCTGGGGGCGTGGATGACTTGGACAGTAAACGCATTTTGTCCAGCCCCTCTTCCCCGTCTTCGAGTTGCACCGATAGCTGTAGCAGCAGTGCACACAATAAGCCCCGAGAACCTTGTTTCGATTCATCACTAAAAGCAAAATAGAAATATGCGATTCCCACTTTTCCATAGTTCAGATTCAGATTCAGATTCGTCTCGCAAAACTTGAATGTGTGGTGTATTATAACCGAACAGAGAACCGATTTACCACACCCCGCAAATCCGTTAAGCCAGAGAAATGAATCTCGCTCGATGAGCCAGTTTGTGAACTGGGGGCTTCTAATAAACCATAGCCCAGTTTCTGGGTGATGTTTTGCGAAGAACGCGTTCTGGTTGAGAGATGGATCCGGTGCCTGAAGCCATGCACGAATTGCGAAGGATATTTGACTTGTATTAGTTCGCTCGAGGAGATATTTGACTGTTAGTATATCATCTTCAATTCGGTTATGACCTTGAAGCTGTAGCACACTTAATGCGAACGTCAAACTCTCGCGTATCTCACTAATATCTTCTTCGATTTTTTGAAGTGTGCTTTTTCGGAACGGATAAGTTGCGCGACGGCCAGCAGCTTGAAACCGATCTTTGAAGCCGGTCCCCGAATCCGATTTAGCGTGAAGTTTCTGACACTCTTCCTGGAGCTCATAAATTATTTCATGGCTGTTTTGCGTGGCTTTATCGACCTCTTGAAGTAGTGAATCCTCTGCACTGGCATTGTGAGATTGTCGTTGTTGAACTGCAGTTCCTAAGGATCGAAGAGTATTTTGAAGGGTCTTCATGTTTTGAATGATTGTCGCAATATCCGCGTCTTGGTTTTTGTAGTCTGAATAGAAATCTACCAAGGTTTGCGTAACTCGGATCCCAAATGAGAGGAATCCAGCGACGCCAGCTGCGATTGAGAGTGGATCGCTCATGGCGATATATGGCGACGACCGCCTTGTTTCTGTTTACTTCAATTGGAATAAGCAGTGCGTATGGAAAGTGAAGTTGAGAGTGATTGGGCGAAATTGAGGAAGAACACTAGCAGTAGCAATGTGATGGTCTTGATTCAGCCCAATTCCCCTCGTATTAGGCCACGTGACCCAATGGGTAGCTTGAGGGAGAGATGGCTACGAAGTCGTTTACAAGTATTCATCTTTATCAATTCATGTAAATGGTGCATTGTAATCTTAAACGAACTAGCAAACCATCAGCAAAAGAAGAGAGATGAGATAGTAATGTTTCCACCGTTCACTGGATGTCTATGTGTGCAGTGCTGTGCTCATGTCAGGGAGGTGGGGACAGTGTTGGGCTGGGCTTGAAGTCATGGAGATCCAGAATGTCTCGACCTCGGTGATGGTCAAAACCGCTGAACGCCGACCACATGCGAAGACCACGAGCGTCGGAAAGGATAATAGAAGAAAAAAAAAGGGAAGCAGGATAAGATAGTACGCCCATAATGCACGGTGAATCATAAGCCACAAAGAGACGTAATCGCAAGGAGAAAAAATGGAAGCAAAGAGCCGGTGGCGGGAAATGGAGTAAAATACAAAAATGGATCGGACCGGGCAAAAAAGATACAAAGCCCAAAGAACCAGCTCAAAGTGGGAGAAGCAAAAGGAAGAGTGGCGTAGTGTAGGTATCGACCAGTAACTACCTCGACATCAGATCAGGTCATCTGATGAAGTTGAAGTTGAGTGTAGATTGGTCAACACGGTTCAATTCATAGCAAGTCATAAAATCGGGCAAGGCTACTTAAGCCTTTTGCGTCGAGCCGACCTGGTGCAATTCATACTTCGGCACAAAGTCGAACCAGTCGGTTTCCGGGTTATACTGATACGCCTTAAAGTCCACGCCGTATGGCTTGGGCTCCAGCATATACAGCATACCCATGGGCACATCAAGATCAGCAACCTCGTCACGCTTCAGACCGCGGAAATAGGACAGGAGAACGCGCGCGGTGGAGCGATGGCTGACGAGGAGGACGTGGTCAGTCGTGCGCTCGACTTCGACAATGACGGTGCGAAGACGGTTGATGATATCCAGATAGCCTTCTCCGCCGGGACCAGGGTAGCGGTAGAAAAGCTTGTCCTTCTTACGGTGCGCATACTCCTCAGGATACTGCTCCTGAATCTCCTTGTAGGTCATGCCCTCCATCCTTCCGGAGTGAAGCTCGTCTAGCATGCGCATTTGCTTCACGTCGTACTCCTCTTCATTGAAGTTCTCGACCGTCTGGACGCATCGCTGCATCATCGAGGACCAGACGCAGAAATTGCGCGGACGGTCACGGGGGATCCAGGACGGGTTGGGGGGCGTACTGTCACCAGGTCGAGGTGGGAAGTGTGCCACCAGGTCCTTCTGGCGCTGGTAGATCTCCCACTGCTGGCGCTGGTGGTCGATGAAGCGAGTCATAGCACGGGCAAAGCGCTTGCCGTTCTCGCTGAGACCGGAGTCTCCGCCGATGCGGCCGGCTGCGTCGTCCACGCTCTCGCCATGTCTTGTGATCCAGATCTGGCGGGGAGATAGATTGAAGTTGAGCAAGTAATAAACGACCTGCGAGGAGAGGAAGCCATGGGTTTGGTGGGAGACGACCTTGCGGCCAACATCAATCATTTGGATGTAGGCCATATTGTGTTTCTCCTCGTATTCACCCAGTGGCACGTACGATCTCTCGTAGAGGGCAACTCGCTTCTTGAAATCCTCCAGGGCTTTGGCGGGGTCTTGACCCTTGTAGTCCGGTCCGGAGAGCTTCAGGCGCATATTTGCCTCTAGCAAATCCTTGTCCACACAGCTGCTCTCCAGGAACAAGATGCCAAGCTCAGGGCCAGCGCGCTTGCGAATGTGGTCGACGACAGCCTTTCGGCGTTCCATAGTGCTGTTGGTTGCGTCGAGAATACCTACAGCTCCGCCATCTTCCAGGATGTATTCAAGCAGCTCATCAAGTGTGTCCAGGGCGACCTGCTCACGAAGCTTGACAGCACGTTGGTTTTGAGGGTCAAAGAAGTTGGCAGTCTGTTCCATAGGCTCTGGGGAAGCTTCCTTGATTGCCTCTTCATCTTGGACCGACTCGGCCGGGCCAGCATCGATAGAAGGAATCACAGTGCCACCATTTTGTGAGATAGACTGGGGATCTTCGCCGTTGACAAGGATCTTAGCCGGAACAACTGGCGGCGGCAGTGGCGATTCATTCTCACTCTCAGGTGGCGAGGTCTCATTCTGGTTCATAGTTCCAACGCTGACGCTCAGCCGACGCACAGAATCAAGAAGGTCCTTGTGAAGATTGGGGCTGGCTTTCTTCTCCTGGTCTGCGCCGGGTTTGGCTGGCGAAGGTGACCTGCCTGCGGCCACACGACGACGTTCACCAACGTTGAAGATCTGGGTATCATGTTGCAACCAGTTCAGGTATCGAGCAAGCTTTTTGGTGATGTAACTCTTGCCGCGGGCCGGGAGGCCGACCATAACGATGACCAGCTTCGCACCGACATCACGTTGAGCAATGCGGCCATCGGGAGAGACCTTTGATTTGGTCAAACCGGGAATATCAAGTGTAGTTGCTCGGACTCGGCTGCTGGGAGTACTGAGATTGCTTAAACCCTGACTATAAGAGGAAGTGAGTCAGCGAGGTCTGGGCCAACAAGAAAGAAAAGAATAAAGCTTGTTTTCGAAAAAGGAAAGGTAGCAGGAGCATGAGCATGAGCATCAAACGAGTCGATCACCCGACTGGACACCACGGCTCATACCTCCGGCAAGCCCCATCTGGCGTTGTTCGGAGCAGGCAGCGGGCTCCGCAGGGAGACAGCCTCAGCCTCGGGACTCGAGACAAAGAGGCGCACAAGCGCCGATCAAGTGTAACACATCTCATAGGCCCGGGAAAGGGATATTCAGGCACCAGGTACCCTTCGGGAACAAATGGACGACTAGGAAACGAGAAAGACTTACATCTGTGGGGACGGGGGTGCGGTAGAAATCGGAGTGTCAGTCAGAGCGGTTCCGACTCCGCCCTTGGGCGCCTGCGATGTTTTATCGGAATGCAGGTCATTACCTAGCGCTCTACCGACCACAGTCTTCGGAGGAGGCATTAATGATCCTTCTTTGCCCGACCCGGAGACGCTAGTGGTCGAACTGAAGCCGTTGGGCGGTTGGTTCATATTCCTCTGATCGCCCAGCTCTGCAGGATCTGGCGACGAGGCAGAAGTCATAATGGCCGACCGCGCGATGGTGGAATGTTGCGCCATCCCCTGCTGGGGGAAGCTGAGAACTGTTTCTGTGGATCTTGATCTCTCGATAATAACCCTCGAGATAAGGCTTGGGCTTTATAGCGATGAACCTCAAGAATCTGATGAAAGGGCCTCGAGTTGGGGGGGAACAAAGTGGGGAGAGAAAAAAGAGGGCGGCCGGATGACTCAACTCCGGCAACGTCACTTCACTTCAACACAACACAACACTACTATAAGACAACTCGGAAAGCTGACAGTAGACACCAGACAGCAAATAGCAGATGGCCAAACCACCACAGGTTGGTAGCGGGCAATGGAACTGGTTCGTTTGTCTGTGCTGTGGTGTGTTGTGGTGTGCTCTGGTGTGCTGTGGCGTGTTTCACTGAATCAAAAGATAGAGGAACGCCCAGAAAGGCAAACAACAACAAAGAATCTCGGGGTCTTCTTCAATTTGGTGGCGCCTTTTTGACTGTGGTGGTGAAATGGAAGGTCGAATGCAACAAAATATAATATTCCAGAAGCGAAAGAGCCACCCCCACTATACGAACGCTCAATGAAGTCACTATTCAAGCCGTGGGCGATCGTCGAGTCCACTCTTCGAAGTGTGGCTTGCTTTGGTGGATCACTGGGGCACGGGGGCCATCTTCGAAATAATGATGTCAATGCAACAGGAACTACGGGTGAGTACTGTACTTTGTATTTGTAGACGAGGAAAAATATGGAGTCAGAGAAGATTCTATATCCCCCCCTTTGATCTAGATTGAAAAAAAAGGAGAAGACTAGCAAGGAAGGCCTGGCGAGACTATCGATGCAATCTTCAGCCTAGAATGCTTGGCTTGAGACCCTCCCAGCCCAAATCGACATGGCGGAGGAGGTCGCCGAGCCTCCATCCCTGTGTCCATCGATATGGAGTAGTACATATTTTGGTGATGCTGAGGAACGCCTGCTTATCCACCGAGATCCACTGCATAAGTACAGTACACTCATCCCCGGCTTGGCTTGGCTGTGTTTATCCCATGTGTACTCCGTAGATGTGTGAATGGATAGGAGTATATGCCATCACCCCTGTCACAGGGGGGGTGGCCCCGGGGCTGAGACCATGGCTTCTCGTATCTACCAATTCCAATCAGACTGATCAAACTGTGTTTGTCGAAAAAGACCAGTCCATTCTCGGGACGTCTTGTCCAACATGCAATTCACCGCTCGGGCCATGGACCTCCTCTTTCCGCGGGACATACTCGGCTTCCTTGGCGGCTTCACGGCTTGTCAGCACTGCAGCTCGGGCTCCGATTAACTGTAAGCTACCGCGGAGTCACAGTCACGACGATCTTCCGCCGCTGCCAACAGGTGGTTGATATCCAATGGTGTGGTACGAAATAGCTTGGCACTTGGCGATCACGCAGGGGGGTGAGTGGATGGGTGGTGGGAAGAGGGAGGGAAAAGGTCACACATTATCCAACCAGATAATCCCGTGTCAATCCAATAATAGCAGGATCCCCCATACAGTGTAGATAAGATCCCGTTGACCCCCAGATCCAGATCCAGATCCAAGGGCGATGCGATGCGATCCTGCCACACTCCCAGACCCACCCCCTTTCAGTGCTGCATATTCAAAGTTAAGATGATCAGGCACACGTATGCTGCAATACTCAGCGCGGTCAGGATCACGACCGCATTCCCACTAGTCCGAAATTTTTGGCGGTGGATGCCATCTTCCCCTATTTCAAAGTAAAATTGGCGATTGCGTTGAGATCGACGATACATCCCAATCATCAGGGTTCCCGCCCCGTAGACAGCAAATAGTGCGCCAATGCTATAAAACTCGGCGGTGAAGATCTTGATCACTGCCAGCGAAAAGGTAAATAGAGAGAGGGCGGTGCGGACATAAGCCCCTTCAAAGGTCCGTTGCGCTGCTCGTACTTCGACCAGTTCATCGGTAGTCAGCACGGCCGATCGCGCTCGGTGCATGCGAAGATAATACCGATCGGCGGCTCGTCGCTACGGCTGTCAGTTAGATACTGTGGGGGGAGAGGTAGGTCTAGTTCCCACCTCGAACATGGCGGTGGTGCTCGTCCAAGATCAGATGTTTGAGACGGAGGGGCAGGGTGAAGGTGAAGTTGAGGTTGAGGATAACGGAAAATTGAGGTGGTCATGGGAGTGAGGGGGGATGATGTTCCACTCACGTGGACTTGTCCCTCGCTTCGTAAAGTGATTGCTTTTTTTCCTCGTTTAATTTTGTTAGTTGAGGTTTTTGGCTTGGGCTAAGAGTCTAGGCAGAATGGCTATGCCTATTCCAGACGATCCCCGATGTGTGGCAGATTGTTTGATTGTTTATCCACTTATATAGTGCTAGCATATATATTTTTGGTGGACATGACATTCACTGTATACTAGTAGTTTAAATGCTTTTTTTTACGATTCCAGCCATTAAACGTAGGAACATTTGATCATAGACCAGCTATATATGTGCATTGCAAAATAACAGGTTTTATTCTGATGATGTGAGCAACGGAGAGCATGGCGTGAGTGCAGAAAAGATAAGAAGAGGATGAAATAGTGCTGTCTATGCTGAGTACATGTATGCAAAAAGTGCGTCTTTGGTCTTTAACAATGGGATGGCACAGTGGTTAAGCTCACCGAATTCCTTTGGGTGCCCAGGTTCGAATCCTGGCTCCGACGTTGGTCGGAGTGGCGCAGTGGTTACCGCGTTCGGCTGCTATTCCCCCGTCTTCCATTGTTTTTGTCT
This sequence comes from Penicillium pancosmium, assembly GCA_031761475.1. Classification (NCBI taxonomy): domain Eukaryota; kingdom Fungi; phylum Ascomycota; class Eurotiomycetes; order Eurotiales; family Aspergillaceae; genus Penicillium; species Penicillium pancosmium. The sequence goes on along the minus strand of JAVMSB010000438.1, from coordinate 9,415 downwards.
TTTTGCACTATTAATCTTCCAAAAAATTTTTACACTCCAAATTGTTTTATTCTTTGTTTAATTTTTCATGCTGAAGCTAGTGTTGTGTGTGATCTTGGACCCAAACCAGGCATCTATATCAAGTTCGGCCCCCACGTCCGCCTACGCTAAGAACCGCCAAGTCGACCTCCACACGACCACCACGATGGGTTTATAAATTTGCATTGTCCCACAGATAAGAATTTGAGTACACATCGTAATCAAAATGCCTATAATTGACCTCCCGTTGGAATTACTCCATTTGATCGGCAGTAACCTCGATCAGAAAGACACACGCAACCTGATATCCACCTCACATCGAATGCACAGCGTGTTTCAACAGAAACTCTACACGAACGTGACCATCAGACAAAGAAACGTGAATGCAGCCCAGAGTTTTCTCTACACCGTGGCCCGGAATCCGGAATTGGCTGGCTATGTCCAGTCTCTAACACTTGCGGACTGGGAAACCTACGACTGGGACATCCACCGAGACTGGAACATCCCCCGGGACCCCCAAAAAACCACCAAAAGACCCAATTTTGACGGCGATCTGATTCGGAAATTAGTTGATGAAGCTGCCGACTACCCCAAAGAAGACAAGTCAAAATGGCTACAGGATATCGAGGAGTATTACGACGATGCTTGGCTGGCATTGCTCATTCCCCGATTGACCGGTCTACGGAAAATAAGCTTTGAATGGCCGTACGGTTCTTACCATGTGGACAAAATGCTCGAAAAAGCTGCCAGGAATGGGGGTACTTGTTTACCTCACCTTGAAAAGGTTAACATATGTTGGTGGGATACAGAAAATGCCGTCCACTCATATCAGATGCATCCGTTCTTCAAATTTCCATCTGTGCGCAAAGTCAGTGGGTGGAAAGTCGCGGAAGATGCCAAGGAGGAGGAGGAGGAGCTGGAGGATTTTGACCGCCACCCTACTGAGGTTCTCAAGGGTTATAGCCTCCTACCTCAATGCTCAAATGTAACGGATATTGATCTCTCGCAAAGCAATGCTGGGGAGGGGATGCAACAATGGATCCAGGCCTGCAAAGCGCTAAAGTCCTTCCGGATCATCCACGGCGGACCAGTGTTCTCTTACGATGATGCACAGCCCCGCAAACTCTACAATTCCCTATCGCTGCACAAATCCACACTGGAGGCTATCTGGTTTGAGTACGACGATCAGGGGGGAGACGGCGAAAATGACGATGAATGGATGGGGTCGTTTGTCGATTTTTATAACTTGAAGTTTCTCCGTCTCTCTTTACCCAACCTCGTGGGACTCAACGAACAAGGCTCATCTGCACGGAAGATATGTGATGTTATTCCCTCGTCGCTGGAAACATTGTTCTTGGACATTGCCTGGGGGGCCTTTTTTGACGTGTGGGATGACTTGGCGGAGATAGCCACCTCAAGGAAGTTCTCTAAAATTGCCACGTTCTATATTGAGGGCCACAATATAAGTGAGCCAGAGGATGTTGCGAAAGTTGAATGGCTACAACAGAGATGTCGAGAGGTTGGAGTTGCGTGTCATGTAAAAGATTTAGTGAGAGTTCGTGGTCATATTGCGTATTTGGAAGATACTCGGCTTCGGAACAGCCTTTGGCCCCGGTGCGAGGCAGAAGACCTCGGCTACTATTGATCCTAGAGACTTAATATATGCTTTGAATTGAAGGACACACGGATGGGTAGAATCACAGGACATAGTGGCTTTAACCCTGGCTAAATCAGAATAGGGTGAGCATTTCCCTGGTAATCAAAACGTGCTCTATCAATAATGATCCTCTATTTATTACCGTAGGAATGCGTATATTAAAATATAGTTGACCTGTGGTTTTTTCTTTGTGCTACAAAAGAAACGGTGTCACCTTGGTCAATACCCCATGGAACGAAGATAAGCTGCTGTCGTTCTAATACCGAGTTGTTTAATAATGGGGTGGGGAGCAGCCGCCTTCAACTCGCCTTCGTGTGACTAGAACCTTCTGCGATGGGCTCTCAAAACCACAAGCGGAGTTCCGCTTATTACACTGGTCACATGGATCTGAGCCAGTACATCTAATCTTTTGATCACGGCATCTCTTGCAGCTGTATTTCCCTCGGGTGTTATTATGGTGCAGCGATGGAGACAAAGAAGAAACCTACGCCTTGGAGACGCACTGTCTCAACCTACGAGAGCGGTTCCCAGGGGGGCTTTCAGGCAGCATCCTGCTCTGATCTGAAGGAAATGCTTGACTTGAATTTTCCTCCAGAAAATCAGACAAAATGCCGGGTCGAAATGGATCGCGACCACAAACTGACTTAGTCAGGCGGATACTCTCCCCAGATTCTAGGTGATCGATCAGTGGGAATCGGCAGGCAAGCGCTGGTGGGGGTGGGGGAAACGGGTCAATTCGCACCTTAAATTCAAAGATACTGCTCTGAACTTTAGCGATCCAATTGTTCCCCATGAAGCAGGCGATTCCTATCGTCTGGACTGGTGTGACGATCAGAAAATCAAAATTTGTCTCCGCAATCGGTCTCTGCTTCACGACATATTTGTTATTCCCCTTCGTGCCGCTTACACTTGGATTCAAATTTGGCTTCCATGTTTTACAAAGAAAAAAATGTTTCTGGAATCCTGAGTTGACACACTCTATATTGAATACAGTTGAAGCAGATGCAGGGGCTTGTTCCTTGGCAGCAGGACCTGAGAAAAGAGAAGCAGCCATCAGCCTGAGGGTGGAAGCTGTTTTCGCTATCGACGTCGACTGTTAATGTGTAGGCCGTTATTCCCCATAAAATGTGTCGCAGAATGGGCTAAGCGAGAAATAAGGGCATTAGTTGCCTTTCTCACATCGGTAAATACATTTATGCTTTGTAAATATAAATCATAAGCGCTCCACTTTTCTCGGATTTGCCAAAGTTCATGGGCCTTGATAAGTAAATCACAATAGGCCATGATAACCTACTACACACCCCGCGTATCCTGCTTTCAAATCAAATCTTCTAGTTGATGCTCCGTTGGCGAAAAAGTTCTCGGATATATTCGTCCTCATACCATTGCTCAACTCCGCATTCACAATACTCGTAGTGCAGCCCTGGACTCGGAGTACACCCACAGGAATAAAAAAAATAAAAACTATCCCGCACCTATGTATTCACCTGTCTCATTCACGACCAGATTGCGGGCTTCTTTTTGATCCACTCAGAGTTATCCTTCTCAACCTCGTCCACCAACCAAGTTGCAATATCCGCTCTTTGGTTCTTCAACACCCAACCATTCTTCCCGACATATCCAGCTTTAGATGATTGCGGTGCACCATTAGCCAAGAATCCCAACCGGAAGATAGTCCAATCTAATCCGTCATTTGTAGCCTCAGTGTCAAAGAGTTTCCCAACGCTAACAATATCCTTGTAGGCAGAACTGGCAATTATTCGAATTAAAGTGACACCAAAGAAGGCGATGATTGAGAACCCGTCTTGTTCGTCAGCGATGCTTGCAGTGCCCATTGCCAGGATTCGCTTGACTCCCCATCGCTTCATCAAGGAAAAAATCAAGTGATAGGCATCCGTGAAGGGGGTACCCGTAACATTCCCAGTCGGACCAAGTAGCGATACAATCGCATCTTGGCCTTCGACTGCTTTGGATAACGCTTCTGTGTCGGTCAGGTCTCCACGAATGATCTGTGTGGCATATGTTAGTAAATAGATTGCATCAAGGGGCAGATTGCTTACTTTGATGTTTGGGTGATTGGTGACGTTTGTAGGGAGTTTGGAAGGATTCCGAGCATATATGGTGACGATATGGTTATGTTCCAATGCCGTGTGAACTGTCAAAATACCCGTCTGCCCTGTAGCGCCCAATATGAGGATCTTCTTGCAATTTCTTCCGGACATACTGCGATGATAGCATTAAAATTGTCGGATGGGGAACAGGGCGGCTTGTTTATGTAGTTACCAGGCTTGTGGTACATCCGGAGGCATCCATTGGCATTCTACTAAAATGCCGAGTCTTGGCGCTACGGCATCCACTTGAAACTCCGCACATTCCGCTCGTACTCCGCTCGCACTCCGCCCAGGTCCGCACCTTGTAAATTCGCATCCGCAACACAGCTTAGCACCGCAGCGGTAGCTTTGGTAATTAGCATACAGTCGAGGCGACGAACAGATATGGTTCCGAAGTCCTGTCTGCGGTGCAGAAGCCAAAAGCGAAGATGCGACAAAGCGTTCCCCAAATGCTCGCTTTGCATGCGGTAAACAACCCAACCTTTTTCCCAGCACTGTATCGGCTACCTCGCATATTGCATATGGCTCACTTGTTGCAGGCTTCAGCAGGATTGCACTTATATTGGGTCAACGCCACCTGAGTCCACGAGTGCCGTGTCAGAACACGAGCCCGGACTTGCAACCGGTCTGGCACCCCCGGATGTAAAGGCAGACATCGAAAATCATCTCTCTGGTTTCAGTCCAGCTGAAATTGTCGCCAAATACCTCTCAAACTTACATCCATGGTTTCCAATACTACCAGATTCGAGACTATCCAATGTATTCTCAACCTCGTGGGAAGACGCCACAGTGGAATGCACCCTCTTATATTCCACTATGCTTCTTTTGATCTCCGAACCCGAAAGTGTACAAGATAACGACTTCCTTTCTCCAAAGTTACAGTTGGCTTACCTCTCTATCAAACGCTGGACTGTGTTATTGGAGGCAGCTGGATTGAATTCCTTGGACCTGATACGCTCGAGACTTGTTCTCACCTTATTTGAAGTTGGACACGGCTTATATCCAGCTGCCTTTATCTCATTCGGTGCTGTTGTTGGAGCTACAAAAGCATTTAATGGTTATAGTACTAGGTACAAAGTCTCTATAGCGAGATCTTTCGACGTAAGAATAGCGGAAGAAGAACGCGTGGTCACTAGCGCATTATCGATCATTGATAGGTTGGTCATCGCCATATATCGTCCTTCAAAGTGTACAGTTCGGTTATGAGCCGTGTCATATTACGAAAGATCTGACATTCAATCAAGATTCATGACAGCTGAAAGCAATATGTGGCCTTCACTCATAAGGGGAAGGCCATTTCTCGAGCGACAGTCTCCAGTCTACTCATTGTCTACTAGTACAGGATTTACTCCAGATCAAGCATTTTCACGACTATCTGAAGCATCCTCCTTGCTGGAGAAAGTTCACATAGCTCTGAATGAGCCGACTAGCCAGCAATCATTTAACATCGAAGAAATGGCGGTCATCGTGCAAACGCTAAAATCCTTCGAGGCAGTTCTGCTGCAGGAGATACCGGAAAAGGAACTTATCTACTCTGGTGCCCTAGCACTTTGTGAAATGTGAGCTCTTTCAATCACTTTTTGTCATCGCCCTAACCGTTGTTAGTGGGCTTATTCATGCATACGATGGCGGTACAAAAGCAGACCCCGTCGATATTGATGCGTCTCACTGCCGAGCAGAAGCACGGAACGCCCTGGATCGTTTGCTCGAAGCCAAATCAGCAATGGCACAATTGTATCTAGATAGGGAGGAAGACATTGATTTCAAGATTCTTCCACCATTCTTGACATATCTGGTATACAAATGCGCAGCCACGGTGACGGACAGGCTTCGCGTTGGCGAGGAATCTCTATTCAATTTCAGAGGTTTGAAACGCCTCAGAGAGTTTCTGGCTCTATTGAGTCAACGATGGCTTGCAGGCAGTAAGTTCATATTGGTGAACATTTGGGAGCTCCAATGCTAAATGGGAACAGGACGATACTTAAAGCTGCTGGATGAAGATACTACTCCTCGCATGATGAAATCGATACAATGAGTACGGACAAGACTTGGAACTGCAAAGTGTTTGGGCAAATCCGCCGGTTAAGAGTGGTAATATACTCGGGATATAAAGAGGAATCTGGAGAATGGCATGATATTTGCATGTGTAGTGGTGTGTAGTTAAGCTGATGAAAGTGGGTTATGATGACGTGAGGAGATAACGGAAGCTTCTGATATATACGATAAATGCGTGTCCGTCTTAATTAACAAATTAACTGAGAGCTATACACCTGGGCAGTCATATCAAAACCCAGAGTTGTAGATGAAACTCCACTTGGCCTTGGAGACATGGATAGTGCAACTTTCAATACCCAGTGGACAGCTAGTGATCGTGCCTATCTACCTGCATCTGTCTAGTATATCCAAGCTAACTAATGAGTAGCAACAGGGGTTTCATATGCCTGTTATCAATGTCCCTGCGTTTATGGGAGCAAACGGGACCCCTGTTGGTATATCTCTTGTGGCCCCTAGCTTTTGCGACCAGCACCTTTTAAGAGCGAGCAAGGCCCGCAGTGATGCTCTTGTGGTAAAGTATGGTTGGAGGCTCTAGATATAGGTATCATTGCGTCTTTTCTGCACAGTGTAGCCTTTACAGGCCCGGACTGATGATTGATAATACTACCAAAATACCCAAATTCCCGCAGACCTTCTGCATAAATATGAACCGTTCGCTAAATACATTACAACCCGCATGGGATAAGTTGGAATCCAGTACCCGCTCCTCGGTCCATTTTATTTGATCTACATGTATGGGATGCAGGCGAATCGCCCCTTGCGATATGGCTAAACAACCTAACCATGGCCGGGAGCTAATTCAGTGCAGGTAACAACCCTCTCCGCGTGCAAGAGGTAATAGAACCTTCTACATTGATTTAGTTTCGCAGACGACCATGTCATCTGTGTTGGTCTATTTAAAGGTCTTCCTAGTTCATGAATAATAACCTGTGGTTTGTATATCTGTCTTAGAACCAGCGGGTGCGGAATTCTACGAGACGATTTGTCGGCTGAAGCGCTCTACTATTCAATTTTTCCTTTGTTTAATGTAAAAATAAAATGGCGAGTCATGAGGCTCTGGCTTCCAAGGTTGGAGAGACTTTTATAAAATTAAGTAAGTCAGTAAATCGACAAATTCAGTGTCAGAGCCCTGGTGGTGATTATAAAAACCGTGGGTCAGCTATTGTATATGGTGGTTATATATGTTAGACATCCTTCCTACAACCATGGTCCTTTTAGCACTGTGAGTTTATTTTGAGGTCACTTATAAGTATCGAACAATTTTTGGGAAGTAATTAACTGCCTATTTCTCGATAGACAAGTTTTAAAAGGTAGTTATTTTGACTGAGATCAAAAAGTTAGTCGAAGAAGTATAGGTTGACAACAGGACTTGGCATTTTGTCGTGGTGTAGGATAGTTTCGAGTTATGTAGCACTAATCGGTGTCAGTCTTCATCAAATAAGGTGCTATAGTCAAGCTGGTTAAGATGCCTCGTTGTGGTCGATTACTGTCCTATAGTGGACAGTAGCAATTTCCAATTCCGAGGTGGCCCCGGTTCGAATCCGGGTGGCGCCATATTCGTCTTCTTTTTGTATTTTTGATGACCTTCCTGCAGGAGGATGATGATGCTGGGCTGCATTACGATGCGATGAAAGTCTTTTTTTTGCGTTATCTCAAGAATTCCCAGTAGGAATATGGTATCAAAATTCACTGCTATTCATCTTAAATATATACCTAGGCCACCCATCCACCAAATATATGACCGCTGTAAGATATAAGAGGGGCGGGACTCCCGGAGTAAGTGCCCCACCATCATCCTAAGACCTCATTATCTTTCGCCTCTTTGAAATATACTCATGCAGCTTGCTGAGAACCATAAGAAGCAGCAAAATGGCAGCCGTTAATACCCCAAAGCTTCTGCAGAAGTGGTTTCCCCACACAACCAGTCCCTTCATCGCCAACGCCCCGATGCTCGGATTCACGGATTGCGAGATGGCGAACGCCGTTAATAATGCTGGTGGTTTTGGTAGGTTAGATGTCCGAGTTTCCGTTTTGTTGAACATGAAGAGGACCACCTGGAAACTACAATATGAACTAAATATAGATTATTGTCAGCTAACTCCAACCACAGGCTTCATCGGCGGCGGCTTCGACTTCAAGCCCGAATCAACACAACTGGTCGAGCTAGACAAAACCCTATCTAAAGCCCGTTCAATTGCAGGAATCACATCTTCAACAGAATCCTTGCCTATTGGCGTTGGTTTCATCACATTCAGTCCCGCGGGCTTTGAAAATGCCGTCACTATCCTGGAAAAGCACCGAGTAGCCGCAATCTGGCTCTCATTTCCAAAGGCAGATACTGACCACGGATCCCTCGTTAAAATGATACGGGATTCTCAAAAGAAGAGTGATTGGGATACTAAAATATTTGTCCAAGTCGGTACTGTTCAAGCAGCTAAAGAGGCCATTGATGAAGGCGTGGATGTTCTCGTTGTGCAGGGTACTGATGCGGGTGGGCATCAATGGGCGCAGGGGGCTGGTCTTATGTCACTTCTTCCGGAGGTGCGTGATGCAGTACGTGCGAAGTCTGCTTCTGAGAATATAGCTGTTTTGGGAGCTGGGGGGATTGTTGATGGGAGAGGGTGTGTTGCTGCTTTGGGGCTTGGTAAGTAATACATCTTTGTGGTTTCTGGCCAAAGACTGACCACATATCGAATAGGCGCCGATGGAATTGTCATGGGAACGAGAGTAAGAATAAGAAAGAACTGTCCGCTTCTAGAAGAGACAAGCTGACCGGATCTAGTTCGTCGCAACTGCAGAGTGTCCTGCGCTAGAGCAGATGAAACAGACAATCGTCTCGGCTACCGATGGTGCTGTTTCGACAGTTAAATCGGTTCAGCATGACATCTTTCAATCCACCGATGTTTGGCCCGCGCAATATGATGGTAGAGCTGTTATTGGAGTCAGCTATACTGATTCCCAATCGGGTGTTACCAACGAAGAGGTTATCCAGCGGTATAACGATGCTAGAAAAATGGGACAGGATCATCGACGAATAGTATGGGCGTATGTAACTTGATTATCATTACCAGCGGCGAAAATATAACTAACAAATTTCAATAGTGGTGCCAGTGTTGGAGTTATTGATGCTGTGGTTTCTGTGGACGAGCTGATTAAAGGTATACAGCGAGAAGTAAAAGAGGCCGCGGCAAGAGTTTTGGCAAATATTTGACTATAGGAATGACTAAAAGCTTGTAAGGTTTCAAGATAGTCTGAATTACATGCTGAGTTAATTGCGCAAGATTTCGCCTGAGTTGTGGGCTTGAAGAAGCCCTTTGGTGTAGGTCGATGTGGATGTACATTCATAGAGAATAAAAATGTTATTATTAAAAGGAATTGATAATTAGGAGTAAACCGACTGTCCAGTTCCGACCGGATATGTATCTATATGGAGAGCTTAATTATTTTTTGAATTTGGTGAATATTCTGTTTCAGTTGCTTCCCACTGCGACAGTCCCAATTGGGCAAGGTGGGGGGGGGGGGGGGGGGGGGGGGGGGGGGGGGGGGGGGGGGGGGGGGGGGGGGGGGGGGGGGG
>JAVMSB010000437.1:0-19378 GCA_031761475.1 Penicillium pancosmium | reverse complement strand
CCCTCCTCCCCATCACAATGCCATCACCATCCTCACCCCCAACCAAGCGCAAGCGCAGCGCTTCCAACCTCCCAATCCCAGGTTCCGACCTCCAACCCTCCTCGCGCGACGCGTCTGGCGAAGAAGGCGAAGACTCCGGCCCTGCCGCAGCTCCCGAACCCAAGAAATCCTCCACCAATGCAAAGGATTCCAACCCGTCCAAACGCGCCCGCAGAAGCTCCGACGCAAACGCCAGCGCCAACCCCAGCACAAATGGCGCGGAGATCAGTAAGGATGATCCCGGCGAACCGTCCGAAACTACCGTCGCCAGCAGTGATATAGAGGGCGGAGCTGGTCTAGGCTCGTCGGCTCGCGGTCGCGGTTTGCATATCGAGCTTCCTAAGCCTGGCGTATCTGGTCAGGATGAGGAAATGCCTCCGCCTCCGGTCGGTGCTTTGCAGGATCCTGTTGGTTATCATACTAATCCGCCGCCGGTTGGGAGGGCGGTGCGGGTTTATGCTGATGGGGTTTTTGATTTGTTTCATCTTGGGTATGTGAGCTAGAGCTATGTGGCTAAGCCTGTCTGGCTTATTTGAAGCTTCGCCTGGAGCTGAGCCAGCTTTGAACAATTGTCTTGCCGAAAGAAATCATTGCTAATGCCTCTTTTTCCCCTCTCCACAGACACATGAGACAACTCGAACAAGCCAAAAAAGCTTTCCCGGACACGTATCTGATTGTCGGCGTAACCGGCGACGAAGAGACACACATGAGAAAAGGCCTAACTGTCCTCAGCGGTGCCGAGCGTGCGGAAACTATCCGTCACTGCAAGTGGGTTGATGAGGTCATTCCCAATTGTCCCTGGGTCGTGACGCCTGAGTTTCTCTCCGAGCATCAGATTGACTACGTTGCTCATGATGATTTGCCCTACCAGGCTGCTGAGGGTGATGATATTTATGAGCCTATTAAGGCTCAGGGTAAATTCCTCGTTACTCAGCGGACGGAGGGAGTTAGTACGACTGGTATTATTACGAGGTTTGTTTTCCCCAGCTCCGCCGCCGGTTGCTCAAAGCAGAGTCACAAGCTAACTCGTTCCTTTTTCTCATTTCCAGAATCGTCCGCGACTACGACCAGTACATCTCCCGCCAATTCAAGCGCGGCGCATCCCGCCAAGAACTCAACGTATCCTGGCTAAAGAAAAACGAACTCGAAGTCAAGCGCCACGTCGTCGAGCTCCGCGATAACATCCGCACCAACTGGACCCAAACCGGCCAAGAACTCGGCCGTGAACTGCGTCAAATCTGGCAGAATAGCCGGCCCGGAAGTCCGGCGCCTAGTAACCGCAACAGTGTCGATTACGGCAGTGCTCGTGGTCCCCTGGCTAGCCCGACTGGTGGGAGCAAGTCGCATCTTTCTCGTGTGGAGGCGCTTAATCGTCCTGATAGTCCGGGTGTTGGTGGAAGGAACGAGGACTTTGCGACGGGGTATAGTCTTGGTTTAATTGGTGGTGTGCGTGCTTGGGTAAGTGTGGACTGACAATGTTGATGATGACGAAGATGATGGTGAATGGCATTGCTAATTGCTTTTTTTGTGTTTAGATGGCTCGCAGCCACCAATCCCTCAGTCACCCCCAATCGCCTAACAACGATGAGTCCGAGTCCGAGCAGAACGGCTACGATGAGGAAGTTCGCGGTCGAGCGGGTAAGGGCGTTTCTGCCGAGCAGTAGAGAATTGAGACTTTCTCGCTCTCGCTCACCCTTTTTTACTCTGCCTTGCTTCGCCCGGACTGGATTGAATTGATCAAATATTGCATTTACCCACACACCTCCCCCTCCCCACCATTTGCATTCGGTACTTCGTGTGTTATACTTCTGGAATCTTTCGCTCCAAATTGCAGGCGATTTTTCTTTTGTCTGGCGCTTGGTGTTTTTCCCCCTCCATCTCTTTTCTTCTCGACTGTTTATTTTGCCTGATGTGAAGTTGAACTCGATCGTGATTGTGATTGTGATATATCCTAGACCTTCGTCGGGGTTTGGATTGAAGTTGGAAATGGATCGGATCCCATCACAGAACCAAAAAGGAAAACGAAAAATGATGGGCTCTAGTTCCGATCTGATTTATTGGTTCACTTGTCTTGTTCACTTCATCTTCTTCCCTAATATTCCATTCCATTCCATCAATCCCAATCCCAATCCCGTTCCCGTTCTCCTCTCCCTCCGCAATGCTCTGCTCTGCTTTGCTTTGCTTTGAGCCTTACTACCTTACTTGCTCAATGCTCCCCCTTCCCCTGCGCACCCACACACCCCTCTACTCTACTTTCTTCTCCTTCTCGGGTCCCGACTCATGTTGTTATTACTATTATCTACTCGCCATCCATCTATCGCGGGTGCCGTAACCATCGCACTACACCACCGTGACACAGATGGGGCAATCTCTTTTTCTGGATATGATTTGAATCGAATTGATGGGGTTTTGTTTGTATAGATTGTGCTTCGCTTTGTTGCTTGGATTTCAGGTTCGGGTTCTTTCGGGTCTGCTGGGCTTGGAACGGATTGACTTCCAGGTTGTATTTGGCTATGGTTATAGCTTCATGTTTTCTGGCCTTTTTTTGGTTATAGATTACTAGTAATGAATGGTTTTTCCAGCTCATCGATATATCTAGGAATGTTGATTGTGTTGAGGTTGACATTGACGTGGTTCAAGTTGTGACACGCGATGGTTCCTGTGCGATGGAAAACGAAAACCTGAAACATGATCAGAGTCGTAATTGGGATCAAGATTTGTGGTTTTCACTTGTCCAATACTCCAATTCATTCATTGTTTGGGCTAAAAGACCGAAATCCTGCATCCGGTGCTTTTCTGAGCACGGAGTCAAAGCACCCTCTATAGCGAGACGGCGAGAAAGTCTTATCGTAAACGATACCTGAGCCATTTTTCGGCGAGCTTTAACGGCTTCAGAGCAAGATTACCGACGATCAGATTCAGGATCTTTCTAGGTGCTAAAGTAAAGCTGTCCCAGGTGTATTTCATGTCTCTCCTTTAGCAATAAGTGCAAGACGTTTGGGGCGGCAGCCGTAAATAGATAAATCAAATATTGGATAAAGCACAGCATTGCTGTGGGAAAGTTCAAGTACTTGCTGTTGATATCCGACAGGAACTTATACATATCGCCATCCGATGGACTTCAAAATGATGTTGTATCAGAGGGCAAGAATTAAGGACTATTGGGCTTAATTGTTCTCGGAACTCTTGTTAAGAAGCGGCGGAATATGCTCGTTGCTAATTTGCATTGCAGTATGTATTTATGTATATATAGCTTCATCTACCCTGACTCCTCGCTGAAAGCGATATGCAGGCTGCCGTAGCTATGTATATCCAGGTGCGGTACATTTATTTTGTGTTACGGTACATCCTGGAACAAACTTAGTCTCGTCGAGGCCTACCTTAGCCCTGTCTTTGTTTATGCTGTCAAGCTGTCTGTGCGGTACGCGTCTTTGAAATTGCTATGATGCCTCTACAAATTCTAGTACCGCATCTTCTGTCCTTGCTTGGGAGGCGTGTCTAGATGACCCACTGCTCTTTTCAAGGATTCCCAACAAGATCAACAAGTTATTAAACACTTCGCTATATTTCGCCCGCAACTCTCGCCACAAATTGTTCAGATCAGGGCAGTCCCACAGAATGTGTTGGGGCTTTTTTGATTGCCGTAGATGCACAGGTATATATCTTGGAAGTTGAATGCCTTCGTATATAAGCATACCCAGCATTATCTTATTCGCAGCTGCACAAATACCCCATCGTGCCGATCTGTCTGTGGGAAACGAGTCCCGGACCGGTTAGCATCATAATGATATTTGTCTTTGTAATCTGCTATATAAGTATCTTTTTCGTTGTAATGATCTATATTTTGCTCAGACTAGCAGTTCCCCAGCAATACGCCCCTTGTCCGTTCATTCAATATAGTCTTCTTCGCCTTTCTTCTAGGCACATCGCAGTGCATATATGAGAATCAATATTCATTATACAGACTGCTATTTATTATAGCAAGTATTTGATCGCTTTACATCCGTTGGGGACTTCTTAACGTTGGGCAAACTTCTGCAGTCTTTTTTCTTATTTTTGAACATACAACAATTATCTTGTTGAATCTCAGTGGTATATTTGTTAGAAGACTGTTTGTGGTCGTTCTAGAGGTATGCCATATTGAGCTGACAGATTTTACTCCTGATCGATTCTATTCAGAAGCCAAGGAGTTTGTGAGATCTCTTTATAAAAGACAAGGAACTGCATAGTTGTGAAATTGGACATACGTACTAGGTTTAATACAAACAACAGTGCTTGTCACAGTCCCCGAAAGCTATACTATTTATCAAGAGCCCCTTGAAGATACTTTTAAGCCTTTGGATGCTATCCTGTGTCTGGGCCAGCCAAATTCGAGACAGCTCAACGCCGTCGGCAGCTTTATCCTAGGTGCCTTCTAGGGATTCGCTATCAGGGTATCGCTCCGTAGTATACTATATCAGCTAGGTTAGTTTGAAATTGTCTATCTGATCCAGTAGAAACTTATATTCGATAGGCTATTTATTCTCCTCGGAACTTTAACCCTAAAAGTCACCCGGTGGACAAATTGACACACGTCATATACGCATTTGCAAACATCAAAGCCGATAGAGAGGTATTCCTCTACGATCCCTAGGCCGACACTGACATAGACTTTTCAACAGACTTCTAGAATAAAGATAGAAGCAACATATATAGCTGTATCAAGCAACTTTTCTTACTGAAACAAAAGAACCGCAATCTCAAAGTACTACTCTCTATCAGTAGCTAGACCCTTTACGCAAACATACCAGGTACGTTAAGTACAGATATAGGCAGAAAAAAATTTGTTACCTCGACTATCGAGTTTGTGAAAGACTTAGGCCTCGATAGGCTGGATATTGACTGGGAGGTGAGTCTTTTTGCTTGGTAAACATACCCTAGGACTATATAGATAAAGCTTATAGCACACAGTACCCAGAAGATAGTATACAAGCGGTAAACTTTGTAGCTACAATAAAAGAATTATACACAGTAGGTATGCTGTGATTTTGGGGTCTATACTATTTTGATACTGATCGATACCTAGGCTCTAGATGAGTATAGTACTAAGTACGCAAATAGCTACTATTTTCTGATTACCGTAGTAAGCCCTGCTGGTAAGCCTTCTACTGAAAAGAGGGGGGCTATCGCTTATTATCATCATAGGCCTATTGCATTACCGGCAGCTGTAAGTACCGTAGATAGATCAGTACCTAGACTTCTGGAACCTTATAGCATATAACTACTCTAGCGGTTGGGACAGCGTTACAGGTTATAGCGTAAGTATCTTCCTATCAAGTAGAAATTCTACAAGGACACTATTTAACATAGCCTAAGCCGTTGAATACTATATTAAATATGGCGTATAGCCATCAAAATTATTCTCGGAATGCCTCTCTATGGTCGTTTGTTTATAGGTACTGACGGACCTGGCTTAAGTTACGCTAATATAGGCAAGGGGAATTTGGATAAGGGCGTTTGGGGCTACAACGCTCTGCCATTGCCAGGAGCACAGGTCGAGTATGTAGACTGATTAGTGGCAAGCTATAGCTATAACCTTGCTCAGAGAATGATGGTCAGCTATAATATCCTGTAGGTAGCAAAAAAAAGGCAGAGTATATTATATCTAAAGGCCTTGGCGGGGGGATATGGTAGGAGAGCAGCGGTGACCAGACAGGCTCAGTAAGCCTTATTAATGTAGTTTGTATATCAACTGATACAACAAGATAGTACTTACTTATTGCTGTATGTAAGTGATTCCAGCACACCCGAGCCATTCATTGTTCTTTATACGCAGACACAGGCGATCGCAAATGCCCTAAATTACTTCAATCAGGGTTTGTCCGCCGATCACCGGGAGGAGCTTTGGTCCTGCCGAAGCCTAGTCATGCCTTCGTCTCCTGAAGATAGATTACATGTCGATCGCCATATACGAGCCAGACTCATCTAGTTTGGACTTCTCTCCTCACCAAGCCAAGTATAATACAACAGCTTCCCAACATCAACTTTTCTGACTGCCGAGTACCTCCCACAGGACTCATACCTCCAACTATTCTCCCACACTGCGCCAAGTCTATCGACGCTTGCCCGCGTGTTCCAGCCCGTTTTTTGCTGAATCTCTTGTAGAATGCGGACGCATGCTTGCCGCTCAAGCTCTACCACGAGACACTGACCCGCAATTGTAAGGAGTTGGACGGCATTCGCCCATGCGATAGAGCATCGATTCGCCAGCGAGTTGGCGACAATCTGGCGTGCGTAGATCTGTGCTTGGCAAGTCACGTCGGGGCTTGAGAGCACTGAGAGGCGACTCGCCGGTGAGCAAGGCGTGCAGATGGTAAGAATGAGAAACGCAGTATGCAGCATTTGCCATGCAGCGGACATGGGACCGTTCAAGTAATGCACAGATCGGAAGGGGTTTTGCTCGCCATTCGGAGGTAGAATACAGATTGGTGAGCACACGGTTGGCGCTTGGCCCTGGTGGCGCACCAATTCAGCCTCAAGCTCCTTCCATCGGGTAGCGTGAAATTGCATAGCGTGCTCGTCGATGTCACAGGGGGTGCGACTCCAAAAATCATGAACCGTCCCGAGAAGGAAAACGACTTTTTTCTGCCACGATTCGAGTTTCCATGTTGCTGGATCAGGGAAAACACCTTCAGGGATCCATTCTTTAGGTCCTAATGCTACTGGCTTGCCGGAACATAGGGAGGCAAGGATGATCATCCTGCAGTAAATCCAGAACGACTATATATGAAAAGTGAAATTAGCCAACGATGATCACAGCGTGAAGGAAAGAACGTACAGCCTGTGCTAAACCACTGCTCGCCCCATGCCAACCATGAATCTTGAGAAGATCTCCTGTCCCCTTGAGGTGCAGGCCCCAATCCGTGGCCCTGCTTTCGACCATCTCACAGTGAGCTACAAGCAGACAGCTCGCAAATACCGCAGGATCTGGCCCACTGTTTTGTAGCCGCTTGGACAGTAAATTTATAGCCGCGTTGTAGTATTTCAAAGCCTGCTCGTGATCGTGTTGATTCTGTTCATTGGCGAGGGAGTACTGGCGGGCTGCAACTGCGGCACAGGCTAGCAAGACAAGTTCGTCTTTTAGAGCGAGCTGCGGCACGACTGTCGAGAAATATCGCGGTGCATCGTCAAACATGTCGAAGCGCGGACCGATGAAGTCGACGTATCGACAGAGGAAAAAGGCGTCAAGGGGATCCGTGATAGGGGAAGCGTGGCCGGATAGTGCAGGTCGTGGCGACGGGTGCTGATCTATTGGGACGCTCCAGGCATCGTCACTCGCTTCTATGACCTGATATAGGTCGGAAACCTCTTGTGTTTCATCCATGAAAATCACTGTACTCGAAAGGCGTTAAACCAGTAATTGTTACTCACGGCGAGAGCAATCATCGGTAGGTATTGCTAACCTGGGCCTTCTACTGTCTTTGAGGAGACAAACTCCTCTAACAAGCAGCCTGCGTGTGCTTTGAACTCGAGAGGAGTGAAGGTTACCTCTTGACAAAGGGTACACTCAATCCCTCGTCGCTTGCATAAAGAACAAGGCCGCGATTGATCGCACTTGACGTGGCTCTTGCGACAGTGATCGCAGGCTTGATATCAAACGTCAGTGTTCTCGTTTGAAGAAACAATGGAATCTCATGTTTCCATGCCTACCTAGCTTAGATCTCGAGCTCGGCCCTCGCACATTTTTTGACACAGATTCCCGAAAGGGCGGCATTGGAGAGTGCTAATGGCGCAATTCTGCGTATAAAGGTGGGTTATATCTTACGAGCACAGATCAGTCCGGCCGTTGCCTATAAATAGTATATCCTTCTTGTATTCACTTAGGAGTGAATCAAACTGGATACGCGGACCAGCTTCGATATCTTGGTCCGTGCGAAAGCAAAAGGCGGGGGTTAGTGCAAAGGTACGAGAAAGTGTGGAGTTAAGTGACCGGGCCCCAGCTGACGGGGGCCAGCTCGGTGGTGGATTACGTTAGTTAGTTAATGGGGACCCAGGATTAGTCATAATTTTTCTGAGTCCTCGTTAGCTGGGTATCCCAAATGGATCGGAAAAAGGACAGTAGTTCAATGCACCATCCCATGTTTCGCATTTGAGAAATGCAATATGTGGTTTTTCCCTTTGCACCTATATAACGGGCATCTCCATGGTTCGACCGGCATGCATATGTATATGCTTGGCCAGTTGGTTGGGCATAGCTGAGCATGCTCACATAGATAAGTGATGTACAGAGCAAGCAACACCTGGTATTTAGCATCGTCGTCATCAGGTTTAGTGATGGATGTACTCCCATTGATTCTTGGCGAATTTACTCTATCTATTCTCAATTCCTACCCTTATCTCCACGTTAGAAAAGTATCCGATGCACGCAAAATGACTGAGTGCTTATTAAGGCATGTGCCTGCGGCTTTTCCTTAATGCCTGACGGTATGCAGCTGCTTTTTCCGTTGGAAAGAGATCTGATATAGATTGTCTCGGTTTATTCGGCCCTTGAAGTTCATTTTCGCACCCGCGTTTCCTCGCGCAATTTTGTAAACTGAGAACCTGTATTGCGACAGAAAGACCCCTGATTGCTTTCAACTAAAAAGTCACGCTCTCAACCTGATGTCTTCACGTTGTGTTCTAGTACTTCAGCAATAATGGTACTCTCAGAAAGCCCAAGGATCCTACGGGCCTCCTCAATAGGTATATTATACGGCATCGTCTTTTCTTTCTTGACCGGGTCACCACCCGCAGCGAAGATGACATCCTGCAAGCCGGAACTATTAGCCTTCTAGATCTCTTTATGGGATCCCAGGTTCAATTTTCACTCTTCCTCCTTCGACGATACTCACAATTTCTTCGAGGCTTCTCTTTCTGGTTTCCACAAGGAAGAAGTAGATGATAGGTACGAAGCAGGCATTCAGGACAGCAAAGATAATGTACTAGACACACGTTAGGATGACCACAGAACACAATGCAAAATGCACAGAGAAGCAGACATACAGTCTTCCATCCGATATTCTGGAAAGCGGGTGGGATAATCATGACCACCAAAAAGCAGAACAACCAGTTGCCAGCGGTGGCCAAGGCATTAGCCTGTGCGCGGCATCGCAGAGGTGCAATTTCGGCGCTGTATAAAAACGGTCCTCCAACCCAGGCTAGACCAAAGAAGGAATTGAAAAGAAACAGGAATCCAACAGCGGTCAATTGGCAGGTGCGCGAATCCGTGCTTTGAAGCCCAGCAATGATGGCAAAGCAGCTAGACATGCCGATAGTAGTCCACAAGAAGGCCCGACGACGCCCGAGGCCTTCTATGAGCAACACAGAAAGAAGCGAGCATAGAGCATACTCCAAACCTCCCATAGCAGCGATGAGATGTGATGTGCTGGCGGCGAGGCCGAACGACTCCTGGAGTATCTTGTTGGCGTATGTCGAGACCAAGTTGACTCCAGATATTTGCTGCGCTGATTGCATGAAGACTCCAATAGCCACACGATGGAACGTCTTGGTCTTTCCCATATCCAGCATTTCTCTGTAGGAGAATGGAGCAAGTTCAATCTGCGCTTCGAACGAGGCGATGATTGCATCACGTTCATGGACTAATTCGGGGTGGTCGATAGGCAGGGCCCGAAGCTTTGACAGGTTGTATGTGCCCTACACAAGCAGTGTACTGTTAGTGAGGTGCCTTCACCACCAAGAGTAGCTTGGATATGGTAAGCAAAAAATGAAACGTACCTCTTCAATCAGGCCGTGTTTGATCAGCCAACGGGGCGACTCAGGAAGAAAATTGATAAAAACGAAGACTATCAAGGCTGGAACGAGCTGAATGCCCACGGGTGTACGCCATTGCGCTTGACCCTTCACAAAGAAGAAGCCATAACCAACAAGCTGGCCACAAGCCACGCCAAATGTCTGTAAGCCACCCTCGATCATGACTGGATCAAGTCAGCAATCTATTCCTCGAATACGAGAGAAAGGAGAACTACTGCTTACCCCAGCGCCCGCGACTATGCGCTTTCGCACACTCCGACTGCCATGACGGCACCGTGGCAACCTGCAAGCCGAGACCGATGCCGCTGATGACGCGACCGAGAACCAATTGAGTTATCGCCCAGGCACTGGTCTGTAAAGTGCCGCCCACCAGCATGAATAGCATACCGAACCAAACGGTCAGCCGACGACCGAGTCGGTCGCCGAGGTCCAAGCAGGCGAGGGCACCGACAAGAGCACCAAGTTCAAAAGAGGCGATCACGATTCCCTGGATATTGGCATCATTCATTTCAGTAAAGACAGTCGTGAAGGATTCCTCGGTAATGAGACCGCCCTATATTTGTTTTTAGCATTGGTCTGTCATAGGGGAAAGCGAAAGAATGGCAGTGTACCATGATGCTCATATCGTAGCCGAAAAGCCAAAACGCACATGTCGCAATGCCGGCAACGAGAAAGTTGAGCTTCAGACCCGATGCGCCCATGTGGGTTGTGTAGTTGGTCAATGGCAGAAAAGCCATGATTGCGAAATGGAATGCGAACGCGGTCAGGGTGTTCTCTCAGTTCAAGATAAATGAGATCGATTAAGAGTTGAGACATATCCCATACTGGCAATTTGACAGACCTGGTTCCCACTGGAATTTATAGGTTTTGAGATGATGAGGTGTTGTAATTTACTGGACCAGGTCCGGGGGATTTTTAGAATTCCATGTACCCGGACGGCACTCAGCTCCGCAAACCTTGTCCTAGCGATCCAGACAGGCTATGGCGAAAAGGGAGTACTCAACGAGGCTGGATATCGCGGAAGGCAGTCATCACCGAGAGGAGATCGCCGTCCTTGGCGTGGGGAAACGAACCGGAGACAACTTGCCTATCTTTAGCGTATCGGAGTCAGCTGCCTTCCGGGGATGTTGCTCCACGCTCGGCCCCCGCATTTCCATGATTCGGGGATTTCTCCACACGTCCATCTGGACTTTGACAATTTCCAAGGATTTCACAAGAAGCCAAAGACCCAACAAGTTTGGGATGGGAAGTGTGGAGATGGCAGTGGGAACGGACCTGACTCCGGAAGGGAACCGAGCCCGAGCCGCTGTTGAGCGTGACGTGGAGCATGCTTTTGCCGACATTTATCCCGAAAAGATATATAAAGTATGTCAACCATATGAAATTGCTTGTTTGCTTGTTCGCAGCAGAATCTTTTCCTTTGTGATCTGTCTCTCAAGTTGCACATATTCTTCACGCTGGACAACACGATGCCTTCCGCTTTGAACCAGTCCGGCGGCAGCCCACTGTAAGTATCTATCTATACTTGCAAAGCACACTGCTCACAGAACACTTCGTCTTGAAAAATTTGCGATCATGTGGCTGAACCTCTATAGTTCTCTTAAGGTCATTGGCCACAATGCGGGAACGTCCATGGACGGGGTCGACCTCGTTTATGTCCATTTCACTCAGGATAGCCCAACAACGCCATTGAAGATGCAGCTCCTGCAATATGAAGAATACACGATGCCTAAAAAACTTAAGGCAAGAGTCATGAGACTCATCAAGGAGAACACTACGACGCCCGAGGAATTGGCAATCGTCAATATTCAGCTGGGTGAGGTCATTAGCGACGCCGTCAATTGGTTTGCGCAGAAGAACAATCTCAACATGACAACAGATGTCGACTTGATCGGTGGTCAGGGCCAGACTATCTGGCACCTACCGCTGCCGGAGCTCTTCGAGGGTAACCAAAGCCGGGCACATCTCGACATGGCTGAAATTGCCATCATAGCCGCTAGCACTGGCATCACCTCGCTTGGCAACTTTCGGGTGTCGGAAATGGCTCTTGGCCGGCAAGGCTGCCCACTTTTCGCGGCTCTCGATTCCCTCCTACTGAGCCACCCGACGCTTAACCGCGCCGTGCAGAACATCGGTGGTATCGCAAACTTTTCAATCTTACCCCGAGGCGCTGTTGAAGAGTGTTACGACTTTGATACAGGACCTGGCAACGTCTTTATCGATGCAGCCGTGCGGTACTTTACCAATAGTCAACAGGAATATGACAAGGATGGTGCAATGGGCCAGAAGGGCAAGGTTGACCAGTCTGTTGTCGATAAAGTGCTCCAGGGGCCATACTTCGTGCACGATATACCGAAGACTACTGGCCGAGAGACATTCGGGGATCGGATGGCGGAAGATATCTGCGACGAGATGCTGAAACGTTAGTCTGACTTCACTATTCGAGATAGGGTTTTCGGCTGACAAAAAGCGACACTACAGGCGGAGCTACACCGGAGGACTGTGTTGCCACCATAACTCGCATCACAGCCAAGTCCCTGGCCGATGCCTACGAACGCTGGGGTCCACCTGGGGGCGTAGATGAGATCTACATGGGTGGTGGTGGATCTTTTAACCCCAACATCATCAACTACCTAAAGCAGCGCTTGCCCAATACTCGCATTGTCCCTATCTCCGAGATTGGAATCCCTATCGGCGCGAAAGAAGCTCTCGGCTTTGCACTACTGACGCTCGAGTGCTTCGTCGGACGACCCATGATTGTGCCCAAGAGGACCGAGTCGGACCATCCAGGGGTGGTGGGCCAGATCCAGCCGGGCAAGAACATGCATCGCATCCGACAACATGTTGCTAAGGTGAGTTGAACCTCTCTCTGCCCCTAAAAGCCATACAGGCACTATACTGGAAAACCTGACGCTGACATCGACAACAGTATTGGGGAGACTTTCCTGAGGAGCATGTGAAATGCACAACAGAGATGATTCTTCTCCCTTCTCAGTGCAATACATAGCATACCGCGGTGGAAGCTTACTCTCCTCATCCGGCTTGTCTAACATAATTATATGTTAGATAGAGTATAGCTATACTAGTACGCAGATCATTAAGATATCGTCCTAGTTAAAGTTTTCAATACTCCTCACTTAGTAAAAAGTCCATATTATGACCGCGATAGTATGAAAATTTAATATAACCATAGAGACTATGAAAATGGCCAGAATTCAGCCCACTAGTGGTACTAGACTATCTATCTTGAAGATTCCTTTCTATGCCTATAGTATTATTGATTAGCTATCCTTAGCTTTTATATAGTAGGCTACTACAATATAAGCTGATAGTGAACTATCGATTTCTGATACTGATAGCAATTTATAATCGAGAAGTCGAATCGCACCTAGGCTGTGCCGTAACCCGCAAGAACCCGCACCCGAACCCGCCCCATCCTCCCTATGGGTAGGGAACAGACTATACTACCGTAGGGGTTGCATTCATTTCAAATAAACACCTGCTCAGCTACTGGTAATGCCGCAGGTTTCTGTTTTTGTTTGTCCTTGCAAGTTACTACTTACGACACTTGTCCATTCAACAAGTTTGAACTCCTAGGTCAGTTGCGGCTATGAAGTGTTGTAACAGGCACTAACTCAGAATCTCCTTAATTGACATGAAACTTTCGAAGGTGTCTCGAAACCTGATTCGTTCCATCACTCAGTGCTTTTGAAAGGTTTCTCTATTCAAAAAAAACAAAAAGTGGTAGCGGAACTAGAATGGACAGGATGAAGCTATGTACTGTTTATTCTGCCCACAGACACAAATCACATCCAGCTCCTTTTCCTCGTATCTCATCAGAATCACCATACATCGTTTAATAAGCGTCATCCGGATATTCTGGCGCTTGGCCCGCATGGTGAGAAGGTTGGTGATTTCAGTTCGATCTTCTGCCGAGTTCTTCGGGACTTGATCCATTGCACTGCGCAGATCGATTGAGCGTTTGTCAAAGTCGATGTGAAATTCGAGGTCTTGCATCAATTTCTCGACATGATGTTTCTGTATATTTAGGTATGAGCGAGTCTGCGAAATGAAAGAATGACTCTGGTCAAATTTGTCCTTACCAATTTCTGTATGCAAGTTTGACAAATTGGTTCAGTCTGAGGACTATTGTCACCTTCGGAAAGGGACATGGTACCAGCAACCGGACTTTCGATTTGGCTGAGCTTGAGACGCAACGATATCATCTGTGGATGCATCAGCGGATATCCGAAGTAGATACCTGAGTATTGAAGGCCAATGTCTGCTCACCCGGATGATTACTCTGGTCGACATATCCCAAAGCCTGTTGCGGAATCCTGTCAATTGACTTTCCAATGCTGAAAGAAGCCTGAAGTCTTGTTGGAGTCTGCTCTGTAGATTCGAATTCGTTAGCGGAGACTTGAGATAAGGACGGAGCTCAGATATTGATCTTGGCGTACATCTCGCGACTCCTGACCTGGAGGATTGATTTGTGCCTCCAAGTTAAGTAGAGTCCAGATAAAAAGGTCGTAACCGAGTCCTAAGGCCTGGTCCTTCCAGTGGCATAGTGTTTGCCAACTGCCCATATCGAGCAAAGTAGAAGGTTGAAATCTCTGGGTATTGGATGAAACTTCGCAGAGGAAAGGATTCTGAGGGTTAATGAGGAGGAGAAGGAGAAAAAGTTTGAGACTCGAAGTTGGGAAAGGGTAGTGGGCAGTGGAGAAATGAGTGAAGAAGGTGCGATGGTCCTCTTCTCTTCATTCCCAGGCAGCATACTCCTATACAAATCTAATAACTAGTGGTACCATTACTACCGGTAGGACTACCCTACAGTATCATCGCCCCAAGGACGAGCCAAGGTCTTAACCAGAACGTATTTTGACTTCCCCATTTTGCCTGAATAAATTCCATGAAGTCTCAACAGCTTTAAATTGCTAAAAGTGAACAGTGGTGATGTTCAGTCGTTGGGAACTTCCATAGAGGGGCATAGAGGGGAGGCGGTCAAGCCATCCCATCACGAGGTGATAAGCAAAACGAATTCTGCCTATCTGCCGCCAAAAGTTGACAATTTTCGGCGTGAATTCACCAGCTCCCCCATATTCTTCGTGAACCCTCATTACCCCCTCAACACATTCCACAATGGCCTTCTCTCGAGGTGGAGGCGGAAGAGGTGGACGAGGAGCCCCCCGAGGCCGCGGTCGCGGTCGTGGTCGTGGTGGCCGTGGCGGCTTCCGACGACAAAATTTCGACTCGTCGCGATTGCACGATGCCCAGTGAGTCGCAATCGCATAACAAAATGCAATCTTGGTCCCTAGCTAATATTCTCTAGGTCGGATGAATCCTCCGACGAAGATGCGCCTCCGATCGAAGTCACAGAAGACATCGATATGGACGATGATGTCTCCTCCAGCAGTGACGAGGAAGAGCAAACCGAGCGCCCGTATAACGAGCTGTTGCAACTACTTCAGACCGATGCCGATTCTAAGGGACCAGCTCGCAAGCGGAGAAAGGTTGATAACGATACTAGTGGTGCCAAGGTGATTGCGGCGGAAGAGCCCGAGCAAGAGGCCGAGGCCGATGCTCTGCAAGATCAGGCTCCGTCAGACGATGAAGAAGAGGCTCAGGACGATGAGGACGACGACGCTGCTGGTCCTTTCGAGAAGCACTTCAACTTGCCCGATGGGTCGGATCTTCCCAAGAAGATTGAGCAAATCCAAGCGAACAAATGGGTGTCGGCCAAGAAAGAAGTCGACGGTTTGCGCTTCGTGCAGTCAATCCCGGATATGGGAGATGCTGCATCCTTACTACCAGCCATCAAGAGCACCGCGAACCTGAAGGTTTGTCGAGTCCTTTCTCAGCATTTTCTTAGAACTACACCTAACACATTTAGCTCAAAAATAAACTCAAACCCCGCGTCGCCGAACTCCTGCCGACAATTAGCGGCTCCGCGCAGCACCTTGCCCCATACATCTTCGAATACCAGGATCTACTCTTTGGCTCGCGAACGGCCAGCAATGCGGATAGCATGCGCGAGCTTGCAGCCCTACACACGGTCAACCATCTCATCAAGACTCGCGACCAAGTGCTGAAGAATAATGCCCGTCTGGCTAAGGACCCCGATACCGATATCGAGTGCCGGGATCAGGGTTTCACCCGGCCCAAGGTCCTCTACATCCTCCCAACACGACAGGCCTGTGTGCGCGTCGTCAATGCAATTGCCCGTATCTACCAAGCTGAGCAGCACGAGAATAAGAAGCGCTTCACCGATAGCTTTTCCTCGCCCGATGATGCCTCTTGGGAGAACAAGACGGAGGATTTCCGCGAACTGTTTGGCGGCAATGACGACGATATGTTCCGGCTGGGATTGAAATTTACCCGCAAGACTGTGAAGTACTTTGCGCAATTCTACAATTCGGATGTCATTCTGGCCAGTCCGCTCGGTCTACGTACCATCATGGACCAAGCCGAGTAAGTCACACCAGCATTACCACCACTACCACCACCATAGAATCTAAAACTAACCCCCTACCTAACAGTGCCAAGAAGCGAGACCACGACTTCCTCTCCTCAATCGAAGTAGTCGTCGTCGACCACGCCGACGCCCTCCTCATGCAGAACTGGGACCACATCTCCTTCATCTTCCAGCATCTAAACCAGCAACCCAAGGAAGCCCACGGCTGCGACTTCAGCCGAGTCCGCAACTGGTACCTAGACAACCACGCCCGCCACGTCCGCCAAACAATCGTCCTAGCCTCCTTCATAACGCCAGAAATCAACTCCCTCTTCTCAACACACATGCAAAACACCTCCGGCCGCATCAAAATAACGCCCACCCACGCCGGCGCCATCACCGACCTCCCCCTCCCCGTCTCCGTAAAGCAAACCTTCACCCGAATCGACAGTCTCTCCCCATCAAAGGATCCAGACGCCCGCTTCAAGCACTTCACCACAACCATCCTCTCAACACTGGTGAAAAGCATCACAGGCCGCAGTAACAAAGGCGGAGCGGGAACCCTCATCTTCGTCCCCTCGTACCTGGATTTCGTCCGTGTGAGAAATCACTTCGCCACATCGGCGCAAACGACGAATGTTTCCTTCGGGGCTATCTCCGAGTACACCGAGCCCCGGGAAGCGTCGCGTGCGCGGAGTCACTTTGTCACGGGTAGACATTCGGTGTTGCTGTACACGGAGCGCGCGCATCATTTCCGCAGGAATCAGATTCGCGGGGTGCGACGGGTGATTATGTATGGTGTGCCGGAGAATCCGGTCTTCTATGGGGAGATTGTGGGCTTTTTGGGGCTTGATCCGGCGGCGGTTGTTGAGGCTGCGGAGGGTGGGGTGCGTGTTTTGTTCTCTAAGTGGGATGCGCTGAAGTTAGAGCGCGTGGTGGGGACGTCAAGAGTGGGGAATATGTTGCGTGAAAGGGGAGGTGATACTTTTACTTTTGTTTAGCGGTAGGCTGTGTATAGAGTGAAGTGTGGTCTTGATGTACACTATGTGTATACAACGTGCATCTGATAGTTGGGGATGTGCCGAGGATGCGGGGAGATCTGTCGATCTTTGCCCGCAGGCTGCAGGCTGTTACGAACTACTGAGATCAGGCGGACTGCTGACTGCAGGTTGCAAGTGGCTGTGGAGTGCTTCGGATATAAATCCGGTGTCAGTTGCATCCATCTAGGCATCTGTTGAAATAATTACACTAAAAAGTCATATACTTAAGTCATACTTCATCCCGGTTGTAACTAGACTTGGTCACGCGATCTTCATAAGCAATAGAAAAGACCCAGATAAAAAGTCTAGAACTAGAACTAGAGCTATACGGAATAATACTGATACAATCAAATGCAAGCAATATGCGAATGACCATAAATCATCGGAGTAGTAGTACTACTACTAACTAGTAGCTATTTTGTTGTAGTGTTCGTTAGCGGTCAAAGCCACCCGCCGACATCGCGCATCTTTTCATTTTTCCCTGCTCCAACTCGGGTCTCGACTGTACATATCTCACCCACTCGCCACTCCTCACCTCTTTCCTTCTTCTCATTTCACTTCCTCCCTGTATATTCTCATGGATATACCCTTTGAAAATACACAATAGAACCCACCATCCGGCGCAGAGCTGAGCCGCCCGACATCACGCATTGAAAAAATGTCGGAAGAATCCCCCCACCAACCAGCACCCTCCCAGCAACAAGCTCAAACTCAGACACAAGCACAAGCACAAGCACGACAGGACAGGGATTATCAGAACCATCCAGACGCCCCGCTCCCCCAGTCCCAACCCCAACCCTACCGCGATGATCCCGATCCCGATGTCGAGTCATTGGCCGAGTACGAGCCGCGACCCATCGACGAAGACGAGGAGGAAAACGCCGACATAGACGCACTCGCAGCATCCACGCGCCCACGCACAAAATATGCCGCCAAAGCACGCATCTTCTGGCTCCGGAATAAGGGCATGATCCTCGTCCTCTTGGCGCAAATGTTCGGCGCAAGTATGAACGTCATGACTCAGGTTCTTGAGATTCATAGTTCTATGCATCCTTTCCAGGTTCGTTCAGCCCAGCCCAGCCAGCCAGCATTCACAACTTCTCCCACTCAATTCCAATTCCAATTCCAATTCCAATTTCATGCCAAAACTAACAACAACCTCCCCAGATCCTATTCGCCCGAATGTCCATAACAGCCCTAGCCAGCTACATCTACATGTTCATCGCAAAAACCCCCCACCCACTGGGCACAAGACAAGTCCTCCCACTCCTCCTCTTCCGCGCCGTCTGCGGATTCACAGGCGTTTACGCCCTATACTACTCAGTCCAATACCTACCTTTATCCGAAGCAACGGTTATAACCTTTCTAGCGCCTATAATGACTTGTTACGCCTGTTCGTTCTTTATACCCGGTGAAACATTCTCGCGACGGCAGCAGGTTGCGGCTGTTATTAGTCTTGTGGGTGTTGTTTTGATTGCGCGGCCGTTTCGCTCGAGCAAGCCTGGCGCTGGTGAAGGCGCTGGTGGTGATGGTGATGAAAGTCCCGACAAAGCAGACGCATACCACCACGTCCTCGCAACAATAGTAGCATCTATCGGTGTCCTAGGCGCAGCGGGCGCATACACTTCTATTCGAATGATAGGACGTCGCGCACACCCGCTAGTCTCTGTGACGTATTTCTCCAGCGTGACGACGATTATCTCATTACTGGCGATGCTGGTTCTGCCCAGCGTGGAGTTCCGGGTGCCGACCACATCGACCGAGTGGAGCTTTATGGTGGGTTTGGGTGTTTGTGGGTTTTTGTTGCAGTTTTTGCTTACGGCGGGGTTGTCTTATGTGCCGCCGCGGAGCGTTATGGGAGGAGGGGGAGCTGGTGCTGGTAAGGGGAAGCAAGGGTCCAAGGCGACTAGCATGGTGTATACGCAGATGCTTTTTGCGCTGTTTTATGATAAGGTTGTTTGGGGGACGACGCTTGATGGGGTGGCTTGGGTTGGGTCCGGGCTTATTTTGGCCTGTGCGGTTTATGTGGCTGTTATGCAGGAGGGGGCCCGGGTGAAGG
>JAVMSB010000436.1:0-19566 GCA_031761475.1 Penicillium pancosmium | reverse complement strand
GGGTTGCAGTTGGGAACCTGGAAATAAAGAGAGTATCTCCTGCCGAGCAATTGGTTTCAACTTACAGTTACTACTGTAGAATCACCATCCAAGCTGATACTTTGAAACCTATTGCCCACCTACTAATGGCAGACTAGTAGCTACCTGAGATGGAATAGATTAGCCAATCTACTAGTATTCCATCTCAGGTAGCTACTAGTTTCCCATTAGAAGGCGAGGGGCAATAGGTATCTACTGCCGGGCAATTAAGTTCAAGTTACTAGTAGCTGACTACTGTAGAATCACCATCCAAGCTGATACCCTATGGCTCAGTCTGCCCAGATGCTTAGCTACCCTCCCCTTACTCACGTTGAATAACTTCTGAATTTGCCCGATTGAAAAATTGGAACTTCTTCAATACAAAGAAGCTCTCAATTCAAGGAAGAATAGGTTAATTCGGGAAGCCAGGCCGTCCAATAGCAACAGTCCATCGGTACGTGGACCCATCATCAAAGTGGACCCTGTATAATGTATACAACCAAGAAAAAAAAAGAAAACAAGAGAGCTAATCTATACATGCACATCGTACACATCCATGTTCGTTTCAGTTATACTAAAAAGACTTGGAAAAAAAGAAAGAAAGAGAACAAAGAGCCCCAGAAAACACACAACTCGTAAACCCTCACTCCTGCTGCGTTACCCCTGCAGCCCAATCTCGCAACTGCCGGTTCACGCCTTGCCAATCTTCCATCAGTAGCCGTGCGATAGCGAAGTACCCGACCTCCTCGGGGTTATCCCGCAGGTGCCGATATCCAAGCAGAGTCGGTGCAAAAGCCCGTGCAAGATAATCTAGATTTTGCAGACACGCCACTTGTCGGAGTGGAGTCCCGGGCTGGGGCCCTTCAGGCTCAGGCAAACCAGTCTGATCCGCATCCGATGCATGGCGAAGCCAGACCAATAACCCAAAAGTTGCGCAGAGCAAAGCACGCTGCATTTCGCTGGTCAATGCAATGATGGCAAAAGTGATGAGCTGGATTCTTGGGGTGGTTGGGATAGGCGTAGCTATGTTGGCAGTATGGATGGTCTGAAGAACCTCGAACAGGTGGGCAGAGCCGAGGAGCCCGTCCGGCAGCCCCGTCAAAAGTGCTTGGAATGTAACACCCACAGTCAATGCTTGTTCCAGGCCCTCGCAATGCGGCATCGCGATCGTCCGCAGGGTTAGCGCAATCTTGGAATCTTCCTTCTCTGCGTCCAACACGTGACTGGCAAAGTAGTCGTACAGACGATTCGCAGCCCGGGTGTCGCCCTCAATGAATAGACCGTTTGTGTTGGGACCATATCGTCGGAGGTACACAATCATCGCCACAAAACATGCCGGTAACTTCAAAGGATCGGGAATTAATCTCGATCCCTAGACGAGATAGCTATGTCCACCAAGGCGAGACATAGATTCCAGAGACCTTCCCTGTAGGGCAGTCATACTAGTAGGCTTCTTTTGACGAGTCAGATTTGCAAATGTCTTCGTTCGTCGCAATTTGGGCAGAATTGGTGCTTGAGTGACAATCTCCATGTTGGATTGCACTGGACGAATTCGAAGTACCCGATTGCGGATTTGAACGTGGTCCTGATCTACCTTGTTTGCCACCGATATGGCTTTCAAAAAGTCGTTAGCTAGTTCACATTTCAAATAACTGTCTTCTCATGGGAGACCAGTAGCCACCTGAGATGGAAATCAGTAGCTACCATTTAGCCAGTCTATTCCATCCCGGGTAGCTACTAGTTGGCCAATCTATTCCAACTCAGGTAACCATTAGTCCCCTTGAGAAGGCGGAGACGAGTCCACATCTACTTACATTCAACATTTGCGGGAACCTCTTCGTCGAGTCCAATTTGGAGATTGTACTGATCCGAAAGCGAATTGAAACCATTAGCCGCTCTCACTGGATCAAGTCGAAAAGTTCGACTCGCGTAGCTGGCATTAGATGTATGACGAGAGCTGAAAAAGCACGGCTCATGCGAGGGTTGCTTCGAGGATTGATTGGGGGTATGTCTGGAGGACTGGTTCGATGATCGCGCTGAGGAGCTCTTTGAGGAGCGCTTTGAAGGCGCCTGAGCAAGTGTCGGAGGTGCCGGGGTGATCCTGTCTGCAAAGGGATCTGATCCTTCGGCAAAGTGACTGGTCTCTGGCACATAGTCTGCGAAGAAAGTCGGCGAGAAGCAATCTTGCTGCAATTCCAAAACTGGTGTCTGAAGGCCGGGCTGAGATGAGTGCCGATGCACTGTTACGCTGGTATTTTCCGAGTCCTGTGTTTCCGCCGTTTGAGCGCTCACCGTTCGCTGTTGCTCTGTAGCTTCCGACCCGGCAGAAGGTGGGTTCCGAGATAGAGGAGAAAAGGGGTCTGGAGGGCCAGTCCTGACAGGTAGTTCCGATCCCTCGCCCTCTGCCCGATGGTGCAGCGGCCGGGCTGCCTCCGAGCTTTCGCTTTGTTCATTGGGTTTGTTGGATTTGTTGTGGTGGAAGCGGGTAATGATGCTCTTTAGAGGATTAGAGCCACGAGGTCGTGAGAGACTCGAAGCGGCGCTCTTGCGAGCAGTCTCTTGGGTAGTGGATGCATGCGCAGAAGGCTGGCTGCCATCGTCATCTGCCGGTGCGTCTTCGTCGTGCTGAACAGTAGCATGGCTCTCTGCCCTGGTCTCGCTCGTGCGCTCCGACCCAGGATGATGAACCGCCGAGTCGGGAATATCTGGTACAGTGTCCAATTCTGTCTGATACGGCGGAGGAGGAGGGGTTTCTGTACGATGCCGACGATGCCAGGTGAGACGAGATCGCGGGGGATTTTCGTCCGATCTAGACAGACCCAAGATCTGTCGAAGGGATGCCATTTGATGCGAGAATGTATCCCAAGCTCAAGTTGTAGCGATACAGAGGGGATCGAGCTCAAGCATGGAAAGGTAAGAGATAGAAGTGGTAATATGTGTAGGCGTAGAGAAGAATGAGACAGGATGCAGTCAAGAGGGGATCATCCAGAGCTACTAGTAGAAGAGAAGTGTTTTTCAGGGCCGGGGGCTTCAGGAAGGTGCGTGGTGCGTGAACTGGCAGGAACGTAGGACTCGGACTACAAAGACAGTACTGGTACTGTCAGTACTTAGTAGTATAGTAGTAGTACTAGTAGTACTACTGTTAGTAGGGAAGCATTGGAAGGAAATCTATAATTCTGTCCCGATTGCGCCGTGGCTCGATCTTTCTCAACGAGCCCTTTTTAAGAGAACATATTACCTTTGTACATTCAGCCCCAAATGTCAAGGATATCCGATTGTCCAAGATCACGCAAAACAGAGAACGCCGGTTTCATGCAATTCAAAGAGTATGTATAAAATGGGGTGAGGAGTAGGAGTCCCGGTCCCGGTCCCAGTCCCGGTCCCAATCATGCTTCGTCATTTTCTCCCTCGAGGAGAATGTAATGGAGGATATCACTCAGTGTGATGACTCCTTTGAGCTTGAAGTACTCATCCACAACTACCAACCGGTGGACACGGGATTTGCGGATCGTATCGAAGATCGTATCCAGTCCGTCATTGAGTGAGCACGTGTAAATACCCGGGAATTCCTATATCCACCACATTAGTATCACTGCTTGCGAGAAACAATAATACATTCCAACATACCGGTGATCGCTTCTTCAGCACCTCTCCAACCGTCAAGCTCAAATCATCGTAAACACCACCTCGAATCAGGGCAATCACGTCGACCGACTCGAAAACGTTGTATACGACACCTAGTAGAAGGATAATCAATCAAACCATTCGTAAAATCCTCCCAGGAAAGAAAAAAATGCGGAAGGGACATGGGATCCGTCAGCATACCTTCGGAATTCAAGATTGGCACGCTGGATATACTCCGTTCGACCAGGATATGAATCACGTCGATGACGGGTGTGTCCATAGACGCCGTCGCTATATTATCATAGGTACCCAAGAGCAGTTCTCCCAGTGGGCGGCGCAATTTCTGTGTATCGCTGACATTGACGGCGACGAACTTCAAAATGCGATACTGCGTTATAACACTGAGCACATGGGATCTATCGGTTTGGCTGTCGTTGGTGACGAGGGGAATACGACGCGCGCGTGACTCAAGCATGCGCCGACATGCTTCGTAAAGAGGACGCTCGGGGTCGATAGAGACGGTCTCGGGGGGCGCAACGCCCAATGCTTTCTCAACCTCTGTGTCCGCCCAGATTTGGTCAGTTTGAATTGATAATGGGTCGAGAAGGAAAGGGGAACGTAGGAGCGCAGGAATGGCGCTACATACCGCGAAGGCTATCAAGTCGGAACTGGTCGATTTCTCCCAGTGCAGCGGGATTTTGGAAATAGTATTGGATGACATTGATGTAGTCGGAGGTGGTCAGGAGACCTGCGAACTTCGAGGCCTTGGAGTCCCACAGCGGGGCTGAAACGATGCCTGTACTTCCCGATTGCGCTTCAGTCAGCCAGTGTCTCTTTGCTTTTTTGCTTGCGCACACACGCCTTCCTCCGCTGTCACAAGGCCATCTTGAGGAGAGGGGAGGGGGATAGGGCACGAAAGTGACTTGCCATTTTGGATGAGAATATTCAAGCTCTCCTTCACGGAAAGGGAGGTGTCGAATATGATGAGGCGAAAGCTCAAGGGGAGGACATCGTAACTGGTGCGAACCTTCAGGAAGTTGCGAATGGCACGCTGTTTGACGCCGCGTTAGTTAAGATCTGGATGCGAGCTGGTCACCCGCCACGAACGGGGGCGAGGTTTGCAATTCCGGAATCCCGATCGATCACACAACTTGGGCCGTCTTCCCCGACTTGTCTCGTTCCCCGGTCAGATCCTTATTGAAAAGGAAGCGACCGACGAGAGAGGGGCAAGAGGGTCGCTTCTCTTTACTTGGCCTCTGGGTCTCTCTCGATCTCAATCTCTCGCACTGTGTCTCTCTGGTCCGCCGAATGTGGAGGGGTCGACCAATGGCGCGGGGGAATCGAAGGGGAAAAAAGAAAGTCACCAACTTACCAGGCCCTGTCGCTCTTCCCGATCTACAGGTCTCTCGGATTGGGAGGTCATTGGAGGCCGAAGGTACGAGGATGGCTGCACGAAAGGCGCGTGACCGAGGGAGGTGAAGGGCCCGGAGAGGTGAGGCCGAGTGTCCGCCTTCGTCATGACCGGAAGTGGGGGTGGGTGGAGTGCTGGGGAAGGGAGAGAGAGAACGGAACGAGGATAAAGGTTCGCCCCAGGCGCATTTGGTATCTACAACTCTTCTGCTCGTTTTTTTCTTCTCTTTCTACTGCGAATCATAATCATGGGGGCAATGCGAGGCACAGAAAACAGAAATGCGCCTCTGCTCGTCCCCCGCTCGGGGCTTGGGGCTGATGCCTCAGGTGGGTGGCGTGTATACATAAGCTACTACTAGTACGGTACACCGGGATATTAAGATAGATGTAGACCCCCACTGCATGACAGAATATTTTGTAAATTCATATTTGCATCTAGACTATAGAAATTGACCCCTTGAAACGCCTCCTGCTACTCGCCAAATGCAAGGTATCATCGCACCGCAGAAAAAAGGAAAGCGGAAAAATCCGTGTTTCATCTGACTCCGATTGACCATCCAACAAATCAGAAAGAAAGGGAATAAATAAAGCAAGAAAATGTCGTAAGTAGAACCACCAGAGGTAGGAAGCTTGGTTACACCCTAACTCAGGCATGCCCGTGGAGCTTGAATCGATAAAGGCAGGTTTGATTCGAGCCCCAGTTTTCCTTGACGCGCAAGACGACCTTATCCACACGAATTGTCGGAATATCAATGATCGGTGATAGGGCGAAGGACTGTCTATAGTTGAGTTCCTTAATATCGTAGAAGAACCGCCCGATTCGGTAGAAGTTCGGCCCGAGGAGAGGATCATCCGAATAGTCCTCCGGGCCAGAATGCGGGTTCGATCTCTCCAAGGCACTCATGAGGACATCCGAAAGTGAGTTTGCCCCAGGTTGGTTGAAATCCCCAAGACCTTGCTTTTTTGCTGGTCGGGGCTTTTTGGATTGACGTTGGTTCTTTCCCGCGCCGTAAGGGGACTTCCAGTCAAAGTCAGACTCGTATTCTCCTCCATTATTTGAACCTGAGTCAACGACAACGAACTGTGCCCACATCTCGACGATTTTTGGTGCTGAAGTGGGATCCAAAGTTGCCGTCATTGGGATATGCTCGATGACCAGTTCTTCCGGCACGATAGCACGACCAAGATAAACCGCGAGCTGGGCTTCCTTCACGCTGCACCAGCAATCACCAGCCTCCTCCCAGGGTAACAGTGCAGCTAGCTGCTCGTGAGCTGATTTCATTGTATCGCCCGAAGAAAATATGCTAAGGCCCCTTAGTAACTTCCTTAGGCGGGAGATTCGCTTGACAGTGCTTTCGCTAGCCGTGGGTGAAGTCGTGTGAGGGTCGACCATGGCTCCGTTTGACGGGGAAAGAAAGTTGATATGGAGGTCCATAGAACGTAAGTGAGCGTTATATGGCATATTGGTGGGAAGCCCTGTCGTCAGGCCCTTTTGCTCCGATCGAGAAGACTTTAGCTCGTTCGATAATGACGATATTTGGCTATTCATGTCTGACAGTCGACTTCGAATCTCGCGGACAGCTGCTGGGTCGGTTCCATTTGGAGGGAAGTTCGAATATTTACCAGAGGAAGCAAATAGGCCAAGGCTGTCGCAAATATTTGTCTGGTAGGCGCCGACAAGAAGCATGGAAAACAGCAGAATGCCCGCGGTTTTGAACCAATTAATCGCAATCCAATCGACGCCTTTCAATGCAGCTCCAGAAATATCGCGCATGTAGTCTCGTATGCGACTCTCGGAACTTGAGGATGAATCCCATTGCTGGGGTTCTTGTAGAACAGGTTCATCTGATGGTGACTCCGAGCGAGGAAGTGATTGGAAACGAGATGGAAAAACAGTCCTTGCTTCGGCGGTCCATCTTTGATCGGTAGGGTTGACAAAGTCGGATTGGTCAGCCAGCACGGAACTCGGCTCATCCTCTTCCTCAATCGTTGGTTGAAGCTGCACACCAGATGGCCGTCGAGGGGCCTTGGAAAGATTCGACCCATGGTCACTTGGTCGCGTACGTTGCAGCTCGCCATCATGGATTGTGCGCTCCAGCTCAAATGATACTTCAGAGGCATTGTCGACCGAGCTATGACGATGCGGAGTACCGTCATCAGGCTCCTCACGGGAAAAGAAGTTTGACAACTGTCGCAGCGGCTTCGGATACATCGGGGAATTCGTAATCGCTGATATCAAGCTGTTCTTGCGTCTCGGTGGTGGTATATCGGGGCTTGAATCCGTAGAGACTGCCCGTGGAATAGGCGGAGTCGGTGTTCTATCAGAATGCACTTCTCTGGTAGGCGACTCGGTTGCTTCTCGTAGCGCACGGAAAAGTTGATCGTCCGGCGTGGGTTCTCGCTTGGTTCGTCGGCTGTTATGAATCGAACCGCTTCTGGAAGGCACCGCTGAGCCAGTTCTTGAGAGGGATATTCGCTGTTCGCTGTCGTCAAGACCAGTGTTGATCCTTTTAACCATGCCCATGACATCCTGAATTGGATCATGTGCTGCTTCTTTTGGCAATGCCGTCGGCCCCGTGGCGCCATAATTGTGTGATGTTCCAACAGCCACTGGCGGTAAAACAGGACCATTGGAAAAGTCAAGCAGTGTTTCGAACGGCCGTTGAGGAGACCCGGCACCCCGGCCCGCCGTAGCGCGTTTAGACATGCTACACCTATTCTTTCAGCCCTGAGACAAAAATGGAATGAAAAGAGCAATTTGACAAAAAAAACAGGTGAATCGCAGAGTATCAAAATGAGTCCGGGAAAGCAGATAGGTGGATACTTGCAGATGGGATAGATGCTAGGGGTGGAAAAGTAGACATTGGAGGGTCATGCCCGGGAGATATCAAGACATGGTTTCGCAGGCAAATAATGAAAACAATGAATGTGACACATTTCAAAGGCAGTGAGAAGGACAAAGGAACAGAATTAGGAGCAGAAGCAAAAAGAAAAGACTTACACTAGGCGGTTCCAGAGTGAGCAGCTCTAGGATGAACGGGTGAATCGCCAGGACCAGTCCTTTTCTTTTTAAGTTAGGCTTCGACTGTCAGTCAAGAACCCGGAATCCTGGGAAATCAAACACCAGTCTAGGCGTGAATCAGGCGGTTGTGGTGGGGAGGTATAGCCAGCCCAGGGACGGGGTAGCGCAGACGATCAAGGGCGCCGCAAGCAAAGGACCCCCCGGATCGCGGGGGCTGAAAGTGACAAGTCTGCGCCGACTGTGAAATTAAGCAAGATTTCAAGTAATGCGCGGCGTTGCTGGTCTCAATTGTCGATCGCGACCCCGAACTTTGCAGAGTTGAGACGCGCAGACGCGCGACGGAACGTGACTGCGGGTGAGTTGGGAAGGGGTGGAGCCGCAACAATTGGACGACGACGATCGATTAGCGGCCCGTTGAGGTAGATTGAGACCACTAGTCTTGGGGTCGCGGATGGGATGAGAGAAAAATAGAGGTGACAGAGGTCAAATGAAATAAAGCAAGAAACAGTGAAAGTTCCAAGGTTGGCCCTGGTGAAGGTTCTCGAGTGACTTTGACCGTGACTCCGCACGCCTTTCTTTGTCGCTTTGATGTCTTTCGAGGTCTACTTCGATTACCTCTACTTTAGATTGCTCTCTTGAAAGTCACTTTCAAAGTGATCTGTTGTATTTACAACTACTATTACGACTGGACTGATCTCACAATGCCAAAGAATGAATTTGAATTGGATGGCGCAATGCTACTGTACGTACAGGAAAAAAAATGATATCATGGTCCTGCCACTCCAGATGTGTCGGACGCTGCATCCAATTCTAGACATAGGGTGCAATACTGTACAAAGCGAGTAGGAAGTGAGGGGTTGGTGGGGGACCCCCAGACAAAGAGACAATGGGAGAGGTGGTGGGAGGGCTATATCGACGAGGATGGTGAGGGTCGTTAGGATTTGGGTTGATTTGTTCAGCAGGTCCAAGCGGCCAATGTACCATCTTTGCGGCCCTCAACAAGATACCCATCCTTGAGTCGAACACGTTCAACGGTTGCGGGAAGAGGTCCTTCGTCGTCGAGACCGACACCAGGTCCGCAATCCCAATGGTGAGCGTCAGCCTTGTCATAAACCTTGACAACATTTTCACCCGCAGCAGCAACAATGCGCTTCGAGTCAAACATCATGCTGGTAATGGGTTTATCATAGGCATAGGCGTCGTAGATCGAGCCCATTCGCAGATCCCAAATCTATCCAAGGTTAGCATCAATCAATATTTGCAGATGAGACAAAAAAAGACTTACCCGAATACTGCGATCCAGACTTCCTGTAACCAGATGCATATCGTCGAATTGGAGACATGTAACCGGACCAGTATGGCCCACAAGACTCCTGTGAACTTGGCCGCTACGAAGGTCCCACAGGCGAACCATGCCGTCGGCAGTACCGCAGGCCAGAGCTGCATCAAAGCATTGCACTGCTCCAACGAAGTCTGCAGAAGCATCGGGCATGCGACCGGTCGGGCGCCAGCTGCCGTCATTAGTCATGGAGGACGAAGATGCCTGGGCAGCTGCCCACATGACATCCAAAGTCTGAACACAACGTCCCTTGACCAGATCCCATTGCCGCAATGTCTTGTCCGCGGATCCAGAAATGAGAGTGTTACCCTTGAAGTGAAGAGCGGTCACCTCATCGACATGTGCATCGAGCGTAAAGACATGGCAATCTTCGAGGTTTGATGAAGGTGGTACCGGTGTAGTGTGTGTTTCGGTATCTTCAGCATCACGCTCATGCTTGTTAAGACGACCATCTCGCGTCGCGGGTCGAGCGCGGCTCAAGTCCCACAATCGGACTGACGCATCCATAGATCCCGTGGCAACAATATTATCTTCCACTTGCAAGCACCGAACCGAGGCGTTGTGGCCTTCCAACAAACCTGAGCATCGGCCGACGTTCATATCCCAAACTCGCACTGTATCGTCTAACGCTGCACTGACCATTGTTCCGAAGGGATAGTCAAAGTCGATTGCTGTGACCATATCTGTGTGGGCTTCGATTTCCTTAATTAAAGAGCCAGGAGCGAAATGCTCGTGAAGAATCGGCATCGATCGTTTACCTAAGAGCTCAGGTCAGTCACAAAGCAGTCCGCAATTGGGTATTGGAGTCCATACGTATCGATCGGTGTCGCAAGCTTCTTGGTGATGGAGTGGGAAGTTTCTCGTAGATCGATTCGGACATGAATGAAGCATCCATGGCCGGGTCACCAGAAGATTCAATGGTATCATCCTGGGCCTCCGATGACTTTGGCGTCTCAGCTGCAGTAGAGTCTTCGGCAGTTTCTTCCTCCTGTTCTTGCATGTCCTCTAGCTTGTTATCGATTTCCGTAACTGCATTCATTAGTTTAGAGCGATATTCTCGACGACAGAACGTCAGAGAGAAGGAACCCACCTTCGTGTTCTAATGACGCCTCGTCCATCTCTAGGCCGGCTAATCGATCAAGAACGATCTGACGCATTTTGTGCAAGTTGGCGATCTTGTTATCGATCTCGTGAATCTCAGCGCTGCACATGTTCTTGCGCACGCCCATCAGCTCCAAACGACGATTAAGCACCTTTCGCTCTTCCTTTAACCCGGCCGGACCAGCTGCCAAAAGTCCACCTTTCTCGCTGTCCTTCAACAACTTGCCCCCCTTGGAGGTGCGTCTTCGGTGTTTCTTATTCGTACGTTCATCTTCGGGGAGGGAGGCCTGGAAGCCCTGGAATAGAGAGTAGGAACTTTGGTCTTCGGGGAGGTTATCAAGAAGGTCGTCCGGGAGCGAAGAAACGGCTCGCGATTGGATTTCCGAGGTCGAGAGCTTGGATCGCACGAGGTCGGTCGGGGTCGTCTGGGTCAGAGTGAAGACTTTACGTTGCGCTGCTGGCCGGCGCAGCTCGCGGTGGATGTCCGTCATAGCATTATGAAATGGGGTGCCGTGACCTTGCTCCGCGGGACCCATCAAATGGCCAGCGGTCGACGTGACTTTTCGCCCAAATGCTTCAATATGGCGGGTCTATTCCAAATGGCGCATCATGGTCAGCTTGCAGGATCGAATGGAGGGGTCTACTCGCGGAGACCGCCAAAGAGGAATCCAGAAAAAGAAAAGAGAGAGAGAGAGAGAGAGAGCATACAGTGAGGCCGGTGCCCAAGAGGCCTTCGCCCTCTTCGATGTCGGACAACCCAGTGGGCGAGTCATCACGGCGGTGGTTATTCTCCATAGCCGGAGATATTCTTGGGTTCAACCAAGGTCCATGCGCGGTTGGAGAAGTGGGAGATTCGGAGGTTGCAGGAGAGATAATCGTCACGCGCAGGCTTTACCGCGTTCCCGGCTACGGGCGCCCGGACACTACCTTTTCACATTGCCAGTTTCAGTTTCAGCTTCACGCAGCACCCTGTCCGCTAAATTGACGAGTCAATCTATGCATTCACCCCTACCGGCAACTAGCGACTGAGCTGCAAGGTGCTTGTGGCTATGGTCCCCTATACCTGACCGGTACAAATAGCTGTTCTCTCCCTCATGCACTGGCCCCAGTACTCATCATGTACCGACTACCCGCAGGAGGCGTACTTACAAGCAAACACCACATCACATATAAAACTAGATTATAATCTTTTTGCATAAAATAAGCTGCCACTACCCCAGACCGGTATCCAAAAGCGAAAAGCATCCCTCCGGGTAGTTCGCACAACCAATTCCCTTCCCCTCGTAGCCAACCTCCCCCTCCAATAAATATTGGAGACCCGCCATTCGATTTGAGAAAACTAATCGACTCCGACTTCGGCAGCTCTTCTTCTCTTCAACTCACCACTCCCCAAGCCATGGACACCGCCATTGACTTATCCGATGCCTCCAAGGCATTGGACCTCGCAAATATCCGCTTCCAGCTGATGTGAGCCTTTCCAACCCCTTCAACTCTCCATACCAAAACCCTCCCCATCCCAGTGCAATTCCCCCCCGCGTCCCCGCCAGAGCTACAGACACATAAAGCATTCAGCAAACCGCAACACCATGAGAACCGCTATTAACATTCCAGGCCTCCAGTCGGCTCGAAGACACCATCACTTTCCACTTCATCGAACGGGTCCAGTTCCCTCTCAACAGAACTGTCTATGTCCCCGGCGGCGTGAAGATCCCAAACAGCAACCTGAGCCTGATGGACTACATGCTCAGCGAGCAAGAACGCATACAGTCACGCTTTCGCCGTTACCAATCACCCGATGAATACCCTTTCTTCCCCGAGGTGCTGGAGGAACCAATCCTGCAGCCACTCCAATACCCTCGCATCCTCCACGACAATGACGTTAACGTCAACGATGTCATCAAGGACCGCTACGTGAGTGAGGTCCTGCCGACCGTGTGTACTCAGTTTGGACGCGAGGACCGCGGCGAGACGCAGGAGAACTACGGCTCTGCGGCCACGTGCGACGTCGCCTGTCTGCAGGCGCTCTCGCGCCGCATCCACTTTGGCAAATTCGTCGCCGAGTCCAAGTTTCAGAAGGATCCGGAGACTTTTGTCCGTTTGATCAAGGCTGAGGATCGGGCTGGTATTGATGCCGCCATTACCGATTCTAAGGTTGAGCAGAAGGTGCTTGAGCGCTTGGGGCTCAAGGCCAAGACCTATGGTACTGATCCTGCTTTCCCGGATGAGAAAGGTCAGAAGATTAATGCTGAGGCGGTGGTGGCCATGTATAAGGTGAGAAAAAACCCCCACCCGGCACTTCTTCAAAATAGCCATTGCTGACTTATTTTCGATAGGAATGCGTGATTCCTCTCACAAAGGTGGTTGAGGTCGAATACCTGATGCAACGTCTCAAGGGTACTCAATGGGAGTAGAAGTAGAAAGGAGGCTTATCGACATGAAATTATGAACTTTTGGTTCTTTTGGTGATCTCTATA
The DNA here is from genome assembly GCA_031761475.1 of Penicillium pancosmium. Classification (NCBI taxonomy): domain Eukaryota; kingdom Fungi; phylum Ascomycota; class Eurotiomycetes; order Eurotiales; family Aspergillaceae; genus Penicillium; species Penicillium pancosmium. Next base: position 6,578 of record JAVMSB010000436.1, on the reverse strand, counting down.
AAGTTCATTGCTGCTAGCATACAGAAGGGAAAGGGACTGAAGAATCCAAAAAGAAGAATTCAGCGCATAGAATAGTTCGTAAATCGGACATGAATTGAAATGATTGATCTCTCATCTAGTGTATTTTTTAACCAAGCCAGACTCTTAAGACAGATACTCTCCCACTGCTTTAACAGCCGGCTCGAACTGAGCACCATCGATGAGAATCAAGCTGCCGTTGGTCCGGATACCAAGTTCCTGGAATGCTCGCTTGGAGTCGGAGTGGCCGTCATCCTGCTGGTGCGTAAACTCGAGCGTGCCCGAGCATAGTGCGTGGCGCTGCAGCACCTCGTCCTCCGGGTGGAAGAAATAGTGTGGGTTCTCCTTGGTTCCCTTCTTTGATTTCTTCTGCGGGCGTGATTCCTGGATATCAAGCTTCGACTCAACTTCCTCATATCCCCTCGAGATGATCAAGTAGTGAGTGAAGGAGTAAGGCTCTTTGTCCTGGATCGCCCAGGCCATTTCTTCCAGAAGCATGTTGTACATGGGCGGAACAATTTGTCCTGGCATGTTGATCACACGCTCGGTGAGGACCAGGCCGATAGGTGGGACGGTTTTCTGGGAAAGGAGCTCATTGAGGGCGGCTAGGGAGGGGTTGGCGGCGGCCTTGGTTTTGATGTATTTGGTCAGGTCCTGGACAACGGGCTTGTCCTGTGTCGCTTGTTAGCTCATGCTTGGGCACCGGAGCAATGCATATCGAAAGCGTACCTTGTGCTCCTGTAAATTGATAATTGACAAAAACGCATATGGGTCCGACTCGTTGCCGTCCGTCTTGACGGTCGAGCCCAGCGTTGGCTGCGACAGAATCAGGTCGGCCAGTGCGGACAGGTCGAAGATCTGGGCGTCATTATCGAATAGTTGGCGGAGAAGGTTCTTAAGACCGTGAAAATCGACGGCAGGTTGCGGGTCAAACCACTCGAAATCAACATTGACCATGTCAATGTCCTATGGGAAGTTAGACGCTGTTCGTAGCGGAGCTGTCCAAGGTGGGGGAGGTGCGCACAGAATCAGAGTCCTCGTCCTGAGCATTGGTGCCGCCCATGGGCACATCGCCGAGATCTTGCTTGCGCTTAACCATTGTGTTCTGGTATTCCAAGTGAATAATTAGATGTAGAAGCGGAGGGAAATTGGAGTTGAAGTCACTCCGCTCCCAACTGCCCGGCCCCGTTGCTCTCGGCCGCTTTCGAAAGTTTTTTTCTTATCGTGTTATCAGTTAGGTCAACCGGGGCCTGCCTGAGGGAGCCATCCTGGTACTAATATTTTGGGATTTAGTAGCACTGGAGCTATGGAAATTACGATTTTTCGGAAATATTTCCAATTCAAACTTGAATGTAAACTCTCGGTTTCAAGCAGAATTCATTTCCTTCTATCGAGGTACAATGGATTGTCGGGAAATTTGGATGGCCATAAACCTCCGTGGTTAAAATTCGCACCTGGGCAGAATATATACCTAGGTAGGTACCTAGGTACTGGTAGTAGTAGATAATACAACTGCCGAGTTTATAGTAATACTTCCAGTCGAGGCCTGGTAGGTAACTTCAAGTTCGCTTGGAAGTTTTTGTCTCGTCAAATTTTGTCTATACACTCCCTGATCTAGTATCTAAACATCATATTCCACCTGTTCGACAGTGGGCACCTTGTTCAACTTGATCTCAAAGAACTGCGCAACCAGCTGCACACAGTCCCAAATAACCTGCACCTCTTCCTTAGGCAGTCCTAAGCGCCTCGTACCACGAATATGCCAATGAGTCTCATTCGGCAGATTCTGGCTCATAATGCCCGGCAACACAACCAGCTGAGTATCAACATCATCCAGCACCTGACGATCAGAAAGGAAGAGACCGTAGGTGATTTCCTCCGACAACCAGGAGAAATCCTTATGCGCGCTAAACAGATTCAGCGTGCCTGTCGTGTTGCGCGAATATAATTTCTGCATCCATTCCGCGCCGCGGTCGTGGTTTGCCTGGTCACATTGCCATCCCTCGCGGGTAAAGGTGTAATCCTTATCCTCTTCCCGCTCGACTTTGCTGATGGATAGAATTGCTTCAATGGGTTTACAAACACCCACGATCGGAACGGACTTGATGAGGGCCTCCCGCAGACGACGGACTAAGGCTTGTCGTGCGGGGGAGGTTGAGTAGCCCGGCTGAGAACAGATGTATTGATACAGCTGGTCTGCACGTTCCGGGTCCGGACTGGCTGCCAGTGTAGAGGTCGCGAGAATGTACCATTTATCGTCGCCTAGGGTGGTAGATTGGAATCGCTTCTCCAGCTCGGCAAAGAGCTGCTGGAAGCGGGGTTGCACTTCTGTTGGTGCGGGGGCGGATGAACTCATTGTGCGGCAGGTAATGAATTGCCGGTGGAATGGCGAGAATATCTGGTGAGCAAGAGATGGGCTGGTGTATGAGATTAGATATGGATTCTTTGTGTATTCAGGGAAACCGTTGTCAAAAAAAGAACCCGACGGTATGAGGGGAGATGGCGAGCTTACAGCTGCAGTGTGCAGAATCGACTCCGATGGCCGGAGTGGGTCGCGGCGACCACTGTGATCCTGTGCAGCATTGAGGTCTGACTGGGGGGCCTAGACCTGGACCTCAATGCCGTGGGTACGACACCGGGAAGGGCTTTAACGAGGCGCATACAAGATGTTCGAAGAGGATATGACCAGCTTGAAGGTGTCGCGCCTCAATCCGGAAGCGGTGGGCTGCGACTCTCAAGGCCCGCTGGAGCCGCAACACAGCCAGAACGATATGACACATTGTACGATCCCGAGAGCATAATTTAAGATGCAGATTGCTTTGCTTCAAAAAGAATATGATACGTAGAACTGTATATGGGATTATTAAGCGCCAAATCTCTGCCATAAGCAATAAGTACATACGAGTATGTATCATATAAGGTCGGCGGGAGGCGGGCAGTGGGGCGGGAGCTAGGCTAGTCTGATGAAGCATCAGTCTACATTTTGTTGCGCATCGTCAGTGCAACCCATCAAACTCTTCCTTGGCCTTCTCTCCTCTGATGTAAGGGCTCTGAACATCGAAGAAGGGTCCAGCAGATACTCACACGATCGATTGCCCACAGCTATGTTGGTTCTTCCAACAATTTGTGACCTCGCCCCACAACTATGATCTCAGTGATTCTAGCATGACATCACACCAGATGCCCGGTCAAGGTATAAGACCAGCCTTGTTCGGATCCCTCTAGATGAAGTATCAACTCAAAAAACTTTTCTTCTTCTGTCTCAGAACATCCGATTCTACCTTACCCTTCTCTTCTCGTTTGAATTTTTCAATTCACCACTTTCCTCATCAACAATATCAATATGTCTGGACACGGAGCTGGTCAATCCAACGTCGGCGGCGCCGGTTTCTATGAAGCTGGCGACCAGCGCAACGCGCCCATGTCCGCCAACCAGCCTGAGCGTCACAACGAAGGCCAGAAGGGTAGCCATCAGAACCTGGACTCCAAGGACCAGCGTTCTATTGCCAACAAGCTTGCCTCGCAGGAGGGCAAGGGAGACTCTTCTCACCACCACAACAACGTCCAAAACGAGGAGGCCGAGCTCAGCAAGCAAGATCCTACCAAGCCGGTAAGAAATAAAGATGCATCTTCACATGAGATTCAAGTCCCCTTCTAACACTTTTTTTAGGCCAAGCTTCACGGAAACAACCCATCCAAGGGCGCCAAGATCGATGCCGAGCTCCAGGCCGAGGATGAGCAGCGCCTGCGCGAGAAGGGCATCAAGAAATAAATTATTCCATCATGCTGTTATGAATTATCATAATACCCCTGGCATTGATGCCTTGTGATAAAGCGGGATGTTGGGAGATATAACTTATGTACGATATGACGAAACACCACTTAAATCTTGCCTTGACGGCGAGAAAAGTTTTAAATGAAGCGTTTCAGTACCAAAGTTTAGATCAAAAATAGTTTTTCAAACGTAATTCTATCATAAATCATTCCTTGTATTAAGGCTTTTATGTGCAGTAGAGCCCAGATGAAAAGGTCAGGGCGAAGTGGCTGTTGTACAGTGGGATAACGCTCAAAGTTAGTACAGGTGTAGTACAAAGTATGCACTATCATGCAACGAAGGGAATTAGAACCGGCAGAGTGACGACTGGTGGAGCGGTGGGCCATAAAAAGCCTCGATCCAATTAGCCGTCTTGGGTGAACTTCGGGTCATCATTGTGTGTTTCGGCAAAGACGTTATGCCAATATTCTTCAACCCTCACGCAAAGTCCAGCCTTGTGCTCCCACGACTTGAAAGAGCCTTCAAGATGGCAGGTCACCCACTTAATTTCTTCCCAGTAAGCTCTCTCCACATCCTGACCGAATCGCTTGAGAGTTTCTGGAGGGGCTGTCCATGCCCGCCCATCAGATCCGTCTTGCTTTAGGGTTGGCGATGTTTCCCAATTCGAACCGAAGACGTTGTCTCCCGGATTGAATTTCGGATAATTGGCATGGATGAAGAAGATAGGCGGAGGCGGGGCAACCGCTGTGTCCTTGGTTCGCCATTTGTCTTTCGTAGTGAGCGCAAAGTCTTCGCGTGGGTCTGATTGGGCCATCGCAGAACCAGAAAGACCGTCTTCAATCGAATGTCCAATCGCCTGAACTCTCTCACTGACAGCATAAAACGAGGCGCCAGCTGCGGCTGCAGCCTGTAGAAACGTCTCCTTGTCACCTTCTCCCGGACCACCCTGACTTAAGAGTCGGAAGTAGTGCGATGGACCATAATAATTATAATAAGCAGCAAGCAGAAGCGAAAGCATGTGCGTCTTTTTGGAGACCAAGAATATCCCAGTTTCCGAAGATTGGCGCGCCGTCATGGGTGTTGCTTCTTGACGCGAGATTTTGTAGTACAAAGGAGAGGCGGAGGAAGCCCAGAAGTCTGGCCAGGTCACTAGCCCATTGGATTTGAAGGGATCCGAGTCGAGGAGATCCTCCGGTTTACCCAGTGGGAAGCAGTCCGCATCCATCCAAACGATTTCCTCGAAGGAGGAGAAAAGCACGGCAAATATTTTGAGCTGATAATGCTCGATAACGCTCTTGCCCACGACGTCACCCAATACCAAGCATTGCGCATTGAGCATGGGAAGCACTTCACTGCACACACGCTTCTCGTATTCCCCGGCATCTTTCATGAATACTTCTACCGGTAATGTTGACCCCGCTCGGCGGAGCATGCGAAGTGAGGAGACGAAGACTGGAAGGTAGGTCGCACCAGCTGTTGACACCAACCCCCGCTTCCCGGGTGTATGAACAGGTTTGAGGTCTTTGTCGGCACGCTTTACATCCTCGAGGAAAGCCGCATGGGCGAGCTCCATTGATTTCACATTCTCCTCGCTCATCCGGGTCAGATCAGGCCGAGGCTGGTCTTTCGTAGGGTCAAAGTGGAGGCCCGCGGCATCGTCCAGTTTCTCCGGCGATGGACAATTCGGGTTGTGTCGCTCGATAATGGGTTGAAGGGCTTTCCAGAAATCTTTCTGACGTTCTGCCAAGGGTACCTCGAAGGCTGTGCTCGGGACAACGGAGACGGTTGAGGACGCGCTGGTTGGACTCCAATAGAGATAGACCGTGCACACCAGGATCAGAGCGAGCATCGCGAGGACCAGGGACCTCGCTCGGCCCGGTCTAAAAACACCCATTGTGTATGAATCTGAGCGACGTGAATCCTGGGCCCAAGGAGGAGGTGGTTGGTGGCTTTTGCGCTTTGTGTCGGAGGAGGGTCGGTACAGGCACAGGGGAAGGGTTCGAGCGAGCGGATGGCGCACGGGCGCGCGCCGATCGATGCAGTCGGAGGAGTTTAGGCGATCAGCGATTGAGGGAGAGAAAGGGAGTGAGTCCGGGTAATTAGGTGTCAAGGTGTCGAGGTGTCAGGAATGAGGGGGCGAGGTGGATGCTGGATGTTTGTACGGGAGTACGGAGGACAGTGTTAAACGCGGGAAGGGGAGAAAGTCGATAGTCACCACTTGCCAGTCCCACTGGGGAGACCCAAAATTCACTCAACCCCCCCCTCCGATCATCAGGGATCAAGGTTTGGGACCATTGGGAAGGGAAAAGGGAAGTCCAACAGTAGATCATGAAACTGTTCTAGCAGTACTCCATACGAGGACTACTCGTATGTACTACTAGTTGAACTGGGGCAAGAGTGAAACGGCCGTTTAGTGGCTTCTGATGGCTTCTGATGGGCTTCTAGTGCCAACATCAAACCGGTAAAGTGTCCGAAATCCCCGGGGGCCCTTCGGCTTAAAATTGCGCCAAAAGTTCCAGTAGATCCTCCATGAGGTGGCATGCTGATTACCGGCGATCCTGGTGGGTACGTTACTTCTTTAAAAGGGTTCGTACGCAAGCGAGACCCATTGTTAGTTCACTTTCTCTCTCTCCCTACAGAGTTACTCTCATCTCTTTTCGACTAGACCGCGGATCATCCTCCACCGGGCAGATCTCATATCCACCGACCAACCTCCGTCGCCTCCCACTTTAAATCTGCTCTCTCTCTCCCCTCCCAACAACTTTGAAAACCCTCCGCTCCCTTC
>JAVMSB010000435.1:0-20079 GCA_031761475.1 Penicillium pancosmium | reverse complement strand
CCCTAGAACATTATCAACTAATATTTACCCAACTATTAGGGTTTTAGGGGCCCAAAAGAGAGGGTTTATGTTGGTGGTGGTGGTGTATAGTATGTATAGTATGTATAGTATGTATACCCTGTATAGTATCATACAACCCGTACGTATCCAGAGTATAGTATATGCTGTATAGTATACAGTATACACTGTACGGCGTATACTATACCGCGTATAGCATAAACAGACATCTCTGGCGAGCAGACGCCAGCCTCTGATTGGCCCATCCCCCCAATTCACCGGTCATCTGCCACACTCGGCCCCCACCCGAGACTTCACTCGCTTTCGGTCTAAGACCAACCTCTCTTCTTCCCTCTCCACTCTCCTCCACCCTCCTCCACCAATCGTTCCTCGTATCCAGTCCCCAGTCCCCGGGTCGTCGGGTCCAGATCGCGGAGCGAAACAGAGCGAGAGGTGAGAGGAGATGAGAGAGGTAAGACCTAAGGTGAGATGAGTCCTCCCTCCCTCCCCTCTCCTCTCCTTGTATGGTCCCTGATCCATGGTCCAACCTTTCATCCCCACTTCCCATATGGCAAATCGATTACGGATGTGTATCTGACTACGGAGTAGACTCTGACTAGACTCTGTCTCCTCCGTCTACTCCGTACTTCTCCGCCTCTCGATCAATCTCGCCTCCTTTCGCTTTTCTCTCTTCCATGGAACACCCGCTGTCAGGCAAATGGCAAAATTTTATTTGGGCACTGACACTGGCACTGGCACCTGATGGATCCATCGCTCGCTCCGTCCCGTTTGAAGGTGCCTGTGCTTTGCTTGTGCTTGTGCTTTTGCCTCTCCAGCATGCCGCGCATCCCTAGTCTCCTTTAGCCTCTCCTGGGCATGCCGACAGTAGACTCCAAGACTCCCTTTTTCACTTTCAAGTTACGAGTAGTACTCCGTACTTTGAGATTGGATTTGGATTGATTTGACGAGTCCATGGGATGCCCCACTGCATCACAATCGGGTCTGCATGGGTTCGTGCAATTGCCCACTGCCCAGCAGTGGGCAAGATTGCATTCCATAAACAAAAACAATAATAATAATAATAATAATAATAATAATATGATAATCATAGTAATAGGAAACTTGAATAATACAGTAATCCCACCGGGCACTCCCATTAATACGGACAATATCAGCAAAGTAATTTAAAAAGGGGCAAAGAAAAGGCAAAACTGAAGCACGGAGTTCCCGGAGGGGTCTCCGTGCATTCCTCCCATTCCATTCCATTCCACTAAATCCTTTGTCTTTTTTGTTTCTAGCGTCTCGGGTATTCAGGGCTACAGGGCTCCATCGCTCCAGTCCAAAACACCCGAGGGTCGCAGTGCTCCGTCGCATCGCTAACAGTAATAGTCTCGGACGGCCTACCACTCTCGTCTCGAATTCCGGAACAAAGCAATGTAAACAAGGGCTGGGAGTATAGTACGAGTAGGAAAACAGGAAATAGGGGAGGGCCATACGGATATACTCTCTCAGAATGAGAGTATCACCATCCACCACACTCCCACCACCACCACCACCCCATCACCCCATCACCATCACCACCACGATCGTCGATCGCAGCCCACCATCGATCCGGTTCATCGCCGATTTGCTGTCGGGCTCCAATCTCATGCAAGGCGGCTCCAGCTCCGTTCCTGACCCTGATGTGACAGCGCGAGTGGATCTCGCTCGAGCCATGCGATCGTCAAATCCACGTCGGTTCATCCCGGTGGCTTCGGGCGTCGCGGCTGGCGTCGACGCCCTCCTGCCGATCCATCGCCAGTGGCACTCTCCTGGCCAGTGCCAGTGCTCCCAGCTACTGAACTCGGGAGATCTGCACTGACTGTTGAAGTGTGGGTATATAAACCCAGTACGAGTACTCCATAGTCTGTAGGGCAGAGTGATGGAGTTGGCTGGGCAGGGTGCAGTGGGTGAAAGAAGTGGGTGGTGGTGTGGAGGAGCCACCTGCAGTAGTGTAGTGTACATAGTAGTAGACCCATCCATATTATCGCTTCGATTCTTTCTCCTTCTTTCTTTTTTTCTTTTTTTTTTTTTTCTTTCCTTTTTCCCTTTTCTCCCAGAGCTGAGAGTGGAGCAAGTGATGAGTCGAGCGTCTGTGGCAAACAGAATGCAACAAGAACTGGTTGATGGAGCAACGGCGGGTAATACGGGATGCGATGGGGTGCTCGAGAATATACAGGTGATAAAGAGAATATATAGATAATATAGAATATTAGTATATACATACATGTATATGTTCAAAACTCAGGCTACGCAGTACCGAGGCACTAGTAGCATGCAGCATACCTGGATATCCAGAGAGGCCATACACATAGTATTAGTAGTATGTACTCGTAACTAGGTATACTATACGATTCCAGGCACAAGGCAGTTTAGCGTTGTATTTGGACTTGTTGACACTCGACTGGAATAATCATTCTAGAGCCTATCTAGTCGAGGTGTCAGATGGATGATAGTACTATAACTGTAATCCCAGAATATGTACCTGCTACCTAATACTACTAGTAGTTGCAATATATATCTTCTCTGCCAGTGGCATCTGGACCCGAACTTCAAGTTGAACAACTGGCACTCAGTCTCAGGTACTCCAGGGCTACTACTACTACTTACTGAGTACTAGTATATATTCTAATTAGCAGTGTCTACAAATACTACTAGTATACTAGTAATATTCAACCTTCTACAGTAGTTCATGTAGGCTATGTTGCTCTGATGACATCATCTGGCGGGGTTGACTCCATCAATTCGCACGTCCACTTGAACTTGAACACTTCCACTTCATTCAAGTTTACACACTTAGACACGTACACACGTACACACTTACTACACACTTCTACTACTCACAATGTCTGGAATTAGCAAAGCTTGCTGCTCGTTCGTCTCCAAGTACCCACTACCCATACCATTCACATCCACTGACCGTGACAACAGCATCCCGCCTGTCGTGTCCAAGGGCTACCAGGCCAAGGGCAGCTACCAAACTATCAATGGCCTGAAGACATGTATGTGGAACTTGAACTTGAACTTGATACACTCCAATGCACGCTTCTTCTTCCAATGCCCAACGCTAACCACTTGAACTACTCCAGACGTCACGGGCCCCGCGACTGCCACCAAGGCCATCCTGGTCGTCTACGGTGAGTCCCCTACCTACCCTTTCACCTGGAAACTGGCACTGAATCCATCACTAAACGGCAATTGGCAGACATCTTTGGCTTCTTTGACCAAACCATCCAAGGCGCCGACATCCTCGCTACCTCCAACGACCAGAAATACCGCGTCTACATCCCCGACTTCTTCGAAGGCAGTCCCGCCGACATCTCCTGGTACCCCCCCACTACCGACGAGCACAAGCAAAAGCTGGGCAACTTCTTCCAAACCCAAGCTGCCCCTCCCAAAACCCTCTCCAAGATCCCCGACATCGTCAAGGAAGCCAACCAGGCCGCACCCGGCGGAACCTTCCAATCCTGGTCCATCCTGGGCTTCTGCTGGGGCGGAAAGATCGCGGCCCTCTCCGCTGGTGCCGATAACAAGATCTTCAAAGCGGCGGCACAGTGCCATCCCGCAATGGTCGATCCCAATGATGCCAAGACCATCAATGTGCCTTTCGCCTGTCTGGCGTCCAAGGACGAACCGGCCGATGACGTGAAGGCCTTCAAGGCGAACCTGACAGTGCCTAACCACGTGGAGACATTCTCGACGCAAATTCACGGCTGGATGGCCGCTCGTTCTGATCTGGAAGATCCCGAGGTTGTCAAGGAGTATGAGCGTGGGTACAAGACGGTGCTGGACTTCTTCCACAATCACGCTTAAATGAGGTGCATATATGGACTCGGTGATTGGATTCCCTGACTAGCCTACGAATTGAGTGAGATGAATTTATGTACAATGCCAAGTAGTTTCCATTCTAGTGGAGAGTGTAAAGTTCCGAGTACGGAGTAGACGAACAACGAAGGAAACCTTGGAATTGACCTCTATCGCCGCTAAACCAAACACCAATTACAGTCTAGCAGCTTTCATATTTCAAAACAATATTTTTTACCTTCTTCTCGATCTGCAATCGGCCCAAACTCGGGTATATCGGCCCATTTGCCATTTGCCATTTGCCATTTGCAATTTGCCGTTTGGCAGTTCCGCCGCGTGCCGAGGCTCAGTGGGGCCGCCTTCACTCTTGACCACTTCAACCCACTTCACTACTTCATACGACAGAGCATACACTCACATTGAACATAATATATCATCCAATACTTGCAAGTGCCTTTGATATGTGCTAGGCGACTTTCTGATGCCTCTCTTCGGGCGACGTCGTTCCCTGTCGCTGGCCGACGAGGGTACCAGCACGCAGCAACTTCCATATCATCCGGCTTTGGGCCCTGACGAAGCGAAAGAAGGAATCTTTCATGGCCTATTTCGCAGACATAGTGAAGATTCGCTATCTTCGGGCTCACCCCGGCGTGAAAAAAAGCAGGTTAGTTCACTCATGCAATCTCCTCCCATCTTAGTGACGAGAATACTGACAAGAATACAGAATCATCAAACCCCGTCTCATAGCGACCTAGACAGATCTCAGAGACAAAAAGGTCGAGATGAATCTTGCCACAGCTCCGGAGATTCCACCCCAAGTACCCCGAATGACGCGTCGGCTGCAGCTCATACCGAGCCAAAGCAACCGGGGAACATCCAGGATTATCTGGAGCACCGAATTGACATGGCTAGCAAGCCACGAGAAAACCTAGATTCGAATGTCCCCGTGGATGATCGCATTCTAAGCAAAAAGGAGATCATGGCGATCCTCTCAGGAGCACCACATTTCTTGCTGGAACGGGGTAAGCATAAACGCTGGTATCCCCAAGTGATTTTCCCCTGGGATGATCATAATCCATCAATTCAGCGGATGCTGGATCGCAAACCCCTCTCCCACCCAGCTTTCGTATTATGTACACTTCATGCGCATCTGCCCGTACCAGATGACTGGGCCGTGAGAGGGGGCGTACCAACTCCAATCGAATGTTGGGGTCGAAGCGACGCTTCCAAAAGAGCCACCTTCGACGTTGGCATATTCGAAGTCCCAAATATGCTTGGAAATAATGGCCGAGAACCGGGGACTGTGGGCTTTCGACATTTCCTCGAATTGCCAATGTCTGACGCAAAACGATACACTGGCCCGGAAGAGCCACGCCAGGCCCCCAACATCGCGAGCCTGAACTCTCTACCCGCAACGGAGGCTTTTGATCTCATGGAGAACTACAACAGACCTTATTCGCAGTGCCTGAGCGGAGCCATCTATGACCGGCGACAACTGATCCGAGATGGTCCGAATGCCTGGAAGCGCATCGGAGTCCGCGACATCAACCTACCGTCTTTGGCAAAACGGATCAATCGTTTGCGGCAGATTCGTCGCGATGTGCTCCTTGACGGTTCAACAAGTACCCTACTCGATTTTGAAACATCGCATGAGCAGTATAACCTGCTACATTCGCAGTTTCTCTACCCCCGCCCTCCCCCAGCGGACGTGATGCCAGGACACCCCCAAAGCATCAAGTCTCAGATCAAAACCTTGGCTACGGTGCTGGCTACTCCTGGAGCATGGGTGGATTTCAGCTTACCGGAATGGCGCTTTCGGGTCGGTCAGCTACTTTGGGAAGTACCTCGTCAGGGAACAACCTCGAAAACGTCAAAAGATTCATGGATAAATGATGGTATGGAGAGAAAGTGGCTGCTGGTTCAGCTGCTTCTTGCAGCCGAGCTACTACTTCGCCTGGATGCCTTTGTCCGCATTGATATGCTTCGCGAGCCCCATGGTGGCCAGGTGACCGTTCAAGAAGTATACAACTTTGATAAACTTCGCGAAGGCAAAGTCAACTGGGATCTTGTTGTCGTTCGTCGCTTTCTTGACAATCTCGAGATCGAATGCCCATCAACTTCGCCAGCGGCGGCGGCTGAACCAAATACACCCACCAAAACAGCTCGATTTTCTTTCTTAGAGTCCATCGGCCGTCATATCTCTTCTGCCACTGAGAAAGCCGACATATGCTCACCCTGGCAATGCCATATAAGCTCGCCCCACACCCGCCAACAACTTGAAGGGTTATACAACTTCGCCGAAAATATCGGCTGGCCAAAGATGGATACGATACGGTCTACCTTCGAAGAAAAGCTACAAAGAAACAAGAGTATATTCTTCACCCGGCCGAACAACATCCCTCGTGACGAGGAAAAAGCACCCAAGCAGTCCAGTGCGGCGCGACTGGTCGACGCGAAGGAGATGTATAGCCGTAGCACAACACGCCGTTGCATTCGGCTTCACAGCGCGTGTCCAGAAGATGGCGATCTGCAAGACGGTGAGCCTTTTGGTTGGATTTCTCGAAGCTGGCTGTCTGGATTTGTGATTCCTGGCGAAGCCATCTGCCACCTCCTAATTGGGACATTACTCGAAAACGATGAGGAGGCGATGCAGCAGCTTGGCGCGATGGCGAATCTCTACGGTGGCTTTGCTTACGCAGGACGCAGTTGGTGGAGCAAATCGTGCATTGTTGGGCGTGTCTTGTCTAGTCTGCAAAGTACCAAAACTTGCATGGGGTGGGTCGGAAGTGATATACTTCCCCGCGATGCGACTACATTGGAGGTTCTAGGAAATGGTTGGTTTGAAGTTGCGGTCGAAAAACCGTTGGAGCGGTCGGGAAAACCCAGAATCAAGCAAGGAGGGAAGCTTGCGGCTGAGTCGACACCGCTGGGGATGGGAGATATCACAGCTGATGCATTCACTTTGCCCATTGACCTACCAACGCCAGCGACAACTACCGTCAGCTTGGGTGCATTAACCTTGTCAGTCAGCACCTTGATTAATAGAGGCATCACAGCCAGTGACGAGACATCGCTTTCTTTCTCCTTGCAGGGAGAGGGAACTTCCTCGACTGCAGTATCCTTGCCACTGAAGCATAACGTGCGATTTATATCAGCCCATGCATGCCGCCCACCGCTCGGCTTTACATCACACCAGCACCCTCACCACGACCAACCATTGGAAGACGATGCTCCGGCTGATAACAGCCAAGAGAATTCCTCAACTTGGGGTCAGTATACACGTCTCCCCGGGCATCCCTTACACCGGTCTTTCCCGTATCAACATGTGCAACTTGATGCCCTCCCCAACCATCGGGGCCCGCAAGCCACAACGGGGTCCAGTGCAGACAAGGAAGTGCTAGTCATCGACGCCCGTGGTCCTGGAACCAAGGAAACTTTTGTGCGAGCCTGGTGTGCCTCAATTGGCAGCCACGCGCTCATCGGTCGTGCGGGGCGAACCTGTGTGGCATGCTGTGTGCGAGAGGCAAGGGCAGTGGATGTTCAGGTCGTGGTGCGAGTCGGGGAGTGAGCGAGCGAGATTTGCCTTCCATCGTCGTCACAGCACCAGCGATCATCTCACCATTATCCTCTCGCCATTGTCGTTGATAAACATAAACTCGCCCCCTCGCGACGATCCCTTCCACATGGCTTGTCAAGAAAGCGGGGCAAAAAAGAAAGGCCGCACTCAGGTGGCAAAATGGAGATGTACAGTAGGAACTTACTCCGTACTCCATACAAAGAGGGGGAGGGAGGGGAAAATGAGTAGATTTCCTTCATGGCAGTTACTATGCGAAAGCTTTTGTGATTTTGACTTCCCCGTTCTGTTTCGTGGGGAAGATATCTCGGCATTTCGCCGGTAAGCCCCTATTTTGGGGGACAAGATGTACCATGACCTACTACGGCGTAGGGCAGATTGGGTCCCCATTTACCCGGTCGAGCCGGTGCGAGACTACGGGGAGAAGAATCGATAAGCAAGCCCATCAATTTCACAATTAAGATGAGCTCTGGTCATCGCGCGACACCCAGAAAGGAAGGAAAATCAGGTAGCCGAAGTTCCAGAGCTCCATTGCATCGACAACATAGTGGCACGCATGTGGCAGGGAACCACTTCATACATACTCCATACTCCGTACTCGTAGTTATGTTGGAAGTTAAACCAATCAAAATGGACAAGGAAAATTGAGCCATATTCATAATCATGCTCAGCAGAGCGAATCAAAGACACCAGGGAACAGGAAGCCATGTCCACTCCAAGCTCCCTGATTGGGATCCACGCATAGGGCAGTGCAGACCCAGAGGAAAATTTTTCTTCCTGGGGGACGCGTAAGTGCGAGTTGCAGGTTTACGCCAAACGGCCAAATAAGGACAAGGGCCCGAAAATGGTGAAACAACGGACTCCCCGTTGGACCCACGCCAAGGGACCAGTGAGGGTCTTACATCGAGGGTCCACCACGATCGGAATACCCGGACAGATCTCAAGAGGAGAGGGGATGCTGAAGACATACTGTATCTTCTCCTCGTGCTCCGTAGAGGGAGTGTAGATGCGAGGCATCCGATCTAAACCTTGGGATATGGAGGCTCCATATTTGAAGGATGGACTGCACTAGTAATAGTTATAGTTTGTCACAGTCTACTGTACTGTACATACACCCCCTTGGTGGAGTTGTAAACCTTCAAGTGGTCGTCTTTTGCTTTCCATTCGAATGATCTATGTCATCCAGCCTTGGACAATCTAGGGCTTCCGAAGTACTATCCGAAAAGGACACCGTGCGGAAGCTTGCCATGATATACTCATACTCATACTCGCCGAACCAGCCGCAAGAAAGCAATCGAGACATGATAAAAACATCCATCCTCCGGACACTGGCATCTCAAAGCAGTACCAATGCCGAAGGATTCTACATAGAAAGTGTGGACAGACAAGAACAGTGGGCAGACAATCGATGCAGGATGCGCGCCATAAAAACCAAAGAAGCAATCCCGCGCCCGGCAGTTGGATTTTGGCAGGCAGCCTGATTAATTTGCTAAACCTATTGTGGTCTAGCTAGAGGGTCAAGCGTGCACGTCAGCCAGTTGACGGAGATGTTGTCCGGATAGAGAAGGGTCTGTACGAAAGGCTTGTAACAGTGTTTGAGATAGGTATAAGATGTCCTACGAGAGCGTTGGATGTATTTCTGCAGTTGGAGAATAGCTACCAGCCAACTTAAAATTCACCGGCCTGCTATCATCTTGGAACCATCTACTGATTTACTGGTTTACTCCGGATGAATACTCTACTAGTGGTTAGAGGGGAGCCAAATCGGATGTCTCAGATGTCTCCAGAGATTCAATTCAGCCCTGGACCCTGGTTTCATGAACCGATCGCCGCGACGTTTCAACCGAGGGCCGAAGCCATCTTTTTTTGCGCTCATTTTTCCACCTGATTTTCTACTACTTGTAGTAGTATTCTATTTTATTCTCCGACATGTGGCCGGAAAAAGTCCCACACCAGATCTCGCACCAACTGCAACTGCAAATGCACCCCGACCTCTTGGGATACATGTACATATTTGCCCCTCCTCCCTTGATGGCCAATCACCAACCGACTTCTGGCTTGTAACAAGGTCCGGGCTGCTGTCGATCGTGCACCCATAACGTGGCCATGCGGGGCGTCTATCTTCTCCAAAAGGGTGGTCGGAGGAGGAAAGCATACTCGTATGGCTCCATGAGAGGAGGTGGGAATACTCGTCCAGAGTGATGCAGACGCAACCACCCCTTCGGCCAGAATGTCGTCCTAAGGTGATTGGCTACGACCATGTCTTCTCACATCATTCTAATCCGTGAATGGCGCAGATGCCCTCGCCAAAAAGGCTGTTGATTTGCAGCTCTACACTCAGAAGATTATCGGGGAGGAGGGGAGGAAGATGGAAATGATGGAGATGATGGAGCAGGAGGAGCATGAGGAGGGGAAGGGACATCGGCGATGCCCACCCCCTTTTTTGAGTTAATTGGCTTACGATTTGGGGGTGACAGGATGACTTGCCATACTTTATTCCCTCTTTGTCTTTCTAGGCTCCATCGCAGATCGCTAGCCCCTTTCCACCACGAGGTGATAGTCCGGATCGTAGAACCTCCCTTACCCTTCCGAGGTTCCCTTCCGCGTGTTTGCCCCATGCAAAATGGAAGCTCGCTTGAGGCTTCGAAGAACAAAAAGAACGACGATCGTGGAACACCATACCTCGTTCCGACGGGTGCCAAGGGTCATTTCTGTAACACGCTACGGCGTTGCGACGATCCTTAATTAAACCTTGACCACCGGATCCACCATAGCGGGGCCTTGTTACAGACTCAGACTCGATCGCTTCCTGCATCTGCCCTGGCCCCCCATCCCTGTCGTTGCGAATAACTAGATGCGTGCAGTGGTGGCCAATGTCTTTTTTCAAGCCTTTCGGACTGGGCTCCCACTTGGGCGTAGTCGCTAGAAGCGAAGGTTTCTGGGCGGTGATTTCTTACTCGGTTTCCTCCGTGGGAACTAAACCAACAGAGCATGCTCAAGATGCTACGAGCTCGTAATTTACTGACTGCATTTACTTCATTATGTACACATATGTACTTCGACTCGAGGCTGAGCCACTCCAGCTGAACCCCAACTATAGTCCATCTACTCCGTAAGAAAGTTCGATATTAGGATTGACCTGATTGACCGACTGGGGCCTGTCAATCCAAGGTACGACGGGGGGTCCGATGGGGGCTCCGCGTAACTCTCTGCGGGTACAAAGAGTGACTAAGGAGCGATCCTTTCCCATTGGCGGCTGGATTGGAGAAGCTGTTGGCATGGCTGATTGTTTCAACGCAGTTGAAGTTAAAAGTGGAGGGGGCAAAATAACGTACACGAGTTCGAACCTTGTTTGGTTAACGGAAGGCGATGTCATCGACATCCACTAGGGAGATTAAGCTACGGCGCCGGTCAAGGTTTCGAAAAAGAAAAGAATCCCCGTCGAAAAGGGGGTTGTAGGCTAGACCAGTTCCGAAATGGTAGAGTAAACTGCACTGTAAGATGATAAACAAAGAGAAGTACTCTACGGCGTACGAATGGTTAGTTACATTTGTAGCCGAAGTACGAATACTCCGCAGTACTCCGTAGATTGAAAAGAAATAAAAAAAGTATACGGAGCACGGAGTACAGTACAAATATCTCAAACAGGAGCAGAAAGAAATTAAACGATCTGATTCATTGCGTGCTGGGCTCGGTCGGGGCTAATACAACATCAGCCGTGGACCCTGAATCTGTTTTTAGCATCGCATCTCTGGTTCGGTAATGGTGGATTTCCGTTTGAAATTTCTCCACGGCGGACTCCGATGTCTACCAAAGACGAATTTAGAAAGGGGGATCTTGATGAAGCGGTAATTTCTTCATTTTTCTTGAAGGCGTGGAAGGTCAGGAAAATCGATCCCAATTGTACGGCACACTATACAGTATGACGCTATACTGTTTGGACCGATAGACTGTCTTCTCGAAGCCACCAAGGTTCTAGTCTAGTGTGATCACCTCCGGAAATAACCAGAGAGAGAAGGTTCTTTATGGAAGAGGGGCCTAGGAACAACAAGCTCATTGGTTCTAAGAGCCGACCCAAGCTCGCGTCGCCAATCAACCCGGGACTTTGAAGGACGCATTCCCCAGTTCATCAAGGATTGACAGGTGCATAACAATACTCGTACCCAGCTAGAGTTAGGTCTGGCACAGAGGACAAGGCCTCTGACCACATGCATCCACCCACCCCACTGTGTCAGGGCTCCCAGACCATGGTTCCTCGTCGCCTCATTTGCCATGAACCAGCCCTGGGGGGGTCTATCGTACGCAATCAGGGGCTATTCCAAGTTACATAATCGGGGCCATGGCGGTACGGGGATGTACATACTCGTGGGCCCCCGACTGCTTGTGCACATCTGTCCATTAGATGTATTTTCCATCTTGCCATCGGGGACAACGAATTGAGGAGGTACTGAATCAAGAAATAGTCGGGAAAAAAAAGGAGATATGCACTACCAGAGTCTATTTCGAAGAACCAAGTACCCCAAGTATGAATCCAAAAGTAAATCTACATAAAAGGAAGTTCTCCCCCTGAGATCATCGATACTCCATGACCTGCAGTTAAGTTGGGCCAAGTCGATACATCCTTCTTCGTCCTAGTGTCGGTCTGATGCAGAGCCACTGTGTTCCACGTCTGGTGGAATAGGTACAAAACTGTGGGATTTTAAATTTTTTTGGGATTTTCTTTTTTGAATTTGAATTTTCCCTTTTCCCGTTTGAATCATATTTTGTATTTTTTATTTTATTTTATTTTTTTTCTGAACAGCAAAGCAGTCCTCTCCCCCAAAAAATAAAATAACAAAACCAGTCCTTGGGTCGTTTCACCCCGCGATTAGCTTGTTCTTCTCCCTCGACTCTATAGGACATCTTTCCTACCCTTCATCTTTTTTTTATTTTTATTTTTATTATTATTCTCGCCATCCACTTCATTCACTCCTTAGGCTCTTGATTCATCCTTTTTTGTTTTCCTTTTTTCTATTCTATTTTTTATACCTTTTTTTTACTAATCTCCTTCTGGTGGTTGTCTTCTTCTGAAACTGTTCGATCTCCAAACCATCACGCGCCAATCTAGAACCCTAACCAACACATCCCCCCTTTCAATGAAGCACTCTAATTATACTCTATAATTATCTCATTGATTAATTGCTTACCACGGTATCAACGGGGATTTTGCGGACCATACCAATTTATTCTCAACCATCAATCACTTGCTCCATCGCGACGGTTACAGTGTCTCTTTTTACTCTCGAAACACGGCGGAGTCCCCCCCCCCTCATCCTCCACCGTCGCTTTCTCTCTCCCCTCCTTTCCTCCCACCTTTTCGATACACGTCGACAGGCCTCTGAAACACGCGATAATCCAAACACTGCCGCATCGACTTGCCGGTGGATCTACGAGAATACTCAAAACAATTGGGAGGAGGTTATTCCGGCGCATTATTCATTCCACCCTCAACCATCTCCAACCATTCCTCCGTGTGGTCTGAATGGCCCACCTTTTCCACTTGAATCGCTCTACTCTGATCTCGATACCTCCTCGTGCGCTTTTTATGCGCCTAGGCCTGTGGTGGTGGTAATATTTCGCTTCTGCTCGTGGGAGCTATGCCCGCGGTCGTCGAGGCGATGGCAACAACACCGAATTCCGCTATGGACAACGATAAGAAACGCAATAAGTTGGGATATCATCGGACATCTGTCGCATGTGGTCAGTATACATCCTTGAGATTCTAGTTATCTTTTGCGCATTGCGCCGACCCCAGGCGAATTGTGAACTGCGAAATGCGAATGCGAATGCGCTGCTTAGCACGTCATCACAAAGATTCACATGCTCATACTTTCTTACCTCGCAGTGCATTGCCGGCGTCGCAAGATTCGATGTTTAGTCGCGGCGGACGATACTCAAGGTCGATGTGAGAATTGTATTCGGCTACGTAAGGAATGCCAGTTTTTCCCAGTCGATCAGCAACCGCCAATTGAGAAGAAGTCGCGGCCAAGTTCACGATTGGAGTCGCAACCGGGGGATCACTCGGTGACAACACCTATATCATCTTCCCCAACAAACTTAAACCCGGATTCCGTCGAAGCTTTCTATCCGTATTCGCCAATGTCAATGAATGCGTCTTCCGGGCAGGATATGACCGGCTTTAACCCCGCTGGATATCCTGCAACCCCGTTGTCGGGATTCCCAACTGGTAGGTATCGAATATCGATCGATGCGCTCGCCCTACCCCAGAATATTGCGCGAAAGTAGTTTTCTTTCAAAGAAATTGAGATCTGACCGAACCTTATAGATCGAGCCATGGCCCCAGGAGAGTTCTCCGGCCATCCAACAATGGAAACCGGAGTGCCTTGGGATGAGTTCACAACGATATCCGACCCCCAGATGCTAGCCACAATAGCCGCCAACAAAGGCCAGATGATGAATCTCGCACCCGGTGTCTGGAATCCAAACGGCATGCCTCCAGCGTCGGGTCTTCCTCCAACATCGCCCATGTCTGGCGCATCACCAATGGCAGCTCAAGCGCAATCTATGAACCCGACTCCAGCATACACCGTGCAACCCGATGGATCGGTTTGGCCTGTACCGCCACAACAACCATCGCGAACAATGAGTTATCCCGGTCAAGCAGACATGAGCTCATCGTACCCGAGTCAATTCCCGCAACACCAGCAGCAGCAAATGCCACCGGACCTCAAGCGAAGGATGACGACTCCAACACACCCCACCGGATCAAACCCTGAAATGCAAGCCGGTCCGGGTTCAGTCTCTTACCCACCCCAAGCAGGCATGGGATATGCCCAATGGCCCATGAACACTATGACCGTGAACGTGGTTCCATACCCGATGTACACGGGTGAAGCAGTTCAACAACCTCCATATCCCCCAATGGGACACCCGCCAGGTCGATCAGGTCCCTAACATAAGGAGGACTGGGGGTGTAACATGAAAGCCGAGTCCCTCCAACGGCACTTTGCCAACCATATTCAATTCTCCTCCCTTCAACCTTCACTTCGAGTTCGGTCATTTGTCACCTTACACCATTCCTAGACGGCTTGTTTCATTTCTAATACCCAGTGGGATACATCTGTTTATCACAGTCTCGTGATTCTTTCTCTTCAATATCCATTACCCCATATCCTCATCGTTATCATACCTCTTTTTATCTTTTTATCTTTTTTTTTCGCCTTATCCTCATACACCGTGGCAGGTCTGCTTTCGCAGCTAGTCATTAGCGGGCGCAAGGGTTTTCGGGTGGCATATTCATGCATATTCTTTTTTTTTCTCTCTTTTCATATGGCATGGCCCATCTTGTCTGACGGGCTCTTCTCTTTATCATTTCTTTGCACCGGAGGACCTTTGTTTTTCGTTCTCTTTTTACTTTTCGATTTTCCCCTTTCCCCTTATCATCTTCTCTCTTTGCAACCCTTCTCCAGTTGGTCACACGCTCCTCGATATAATCCCGAGACATCGCGTGCTGACCGCAGAGGATTGTTTCCGGCACCCTATAGACTTTCTTTTGAACTTTTCTCTCTTCCATTTCCTATCTTCATCTTCATGTCTGCAGCCCGGTGGTACTATACTTGTGTGCGTTGGTTTTGGCCATATATTCGAGGGTATACCATTCAATGCCAATTGGTTCGGGCGACGAGGACTAGATGAAATGTCTCCGAGTCGGTCTCGATTAAACTTGAGGCCCCAGGCTCAAGTTATGACAGACGCTGTTATGAGCCACTTTGACAGGAGACAGCCATGTTACGACGTTATTGATTTCACCCGATTGGGATTGCATTACTGTATATATTATATTATATTCGATACATGGAACTGGAACTGCATGTCTACTACTAGTAACTACTACTGTACAATCTATTGAAGTTCACTTGATGATTAGTTGTCGATGATAATCGGATCAAATGTGATCAAGTCACCCCAAGTCTAATAATGCCCATGCTCACTGCACTCCCCAACGGTTCCCAAAGGTCCCAGTAGTTTGAATCTAATCTCCACGAGTGGAGCTCTAGCCAAAGTTAATTGCAGATAAGAAGAAACACTGCCACACTGACAGTCGCGCCATGGCAACGGTCGGCCTTACGCTAATTGGGAGTGAATTGCCTCGTCTCAGCACAACTCAGGGGTAGCCATTTTAAGATCCAAGTCCGAAGAATCTTCGACTCTGGTGGCGAGACTTGTGAACTTGTTTCTCTCGATTTAAGACTTTGTCAAGAAGAACGGGGATAGTGCAATGACGACGTCAGTCCATCAATACTTAATCTAGGCACTGCTCCGGGGCAATTTCGGCGTCGCGATGATCGCTTGCTTCAGATGGTCTATGCTCCAGCGAAGATGGAGCGAGGCGCAGCCTTGGGCGGCATTGCGCCCCCTGTATTCAAGCTCCATGTGTTCAAGAGGGAGGTGAATGGCGTTGGATTGAGATTTTCCTTGCCCATGCTGGTCTTTTGTCAAGGCCACCTGCCTATCATAGACTTTCTCCGGTTGTCTCCAGCAATAATGACATCGTTGAAGATGGAGATTGTCCGCGACCGACGCTCCAAATGTTGTTCCCGGTGTGTGAACTGGTTTGGATCACCATGGACAGATAGTTTTTGGTCCTACGTATGCTGTAGTTTTGAGCAATTCTATGTATACCCACCCCCAAGGTATCCCAATAGATCCCATCCCATCCCTAGTTAGCCCCTGACATGTGAGTACGACGTTATGATAGGATGATTAGCTATCGGCCCTATGAAAGACAACTGCTCCTCGAATCTATGAGGCATCTCCGAGGAGATGTTGGTTTCGCTGCTAGGATTCGCTGAGACTTGCGGTGACGTGATCGATTGGGAGATGCGAGGCTGATAAAGTCGATGGCGTCAGACAACTTTTGTTCTATCACATCTTTTTCTGCTGCCACAGCATATCAGCCCTTATATGGAGGATCTGTCAGACGCAAGGCATCTCTAGAGTAGATATGTGCAGAGATACCAGGAAGATACGAGTTTTCCCTTCCAATGACAGCGATCAGCTGGGTATCTTTCTGTCGACGACACATCGAAATGAATTATCAACCATCCCTGTATCTACACAGCCTACCAAAGACACTCTCGCGGGGAGATAAGACCCGGCCGCGGAGACAATGCGGCACGGAGGATCACCCGGGGGATCCGTCGGAGAGCGATTTCTGGGGTTGAAACCTGGAGATAGGCGATGGTGGCTGCTATCAAGGGGTACCAGTCCAGCACTTGGTCAGCGATGAGTGCATCCTCAGTGGCTATGGCAGGGGACAGATCAGAAGATAAGGATCCTTCAACCTGCCCAGGGCCTACCAGGGCCTACCAGAGTAAGGGATATGGGGCAATATCGGTGTAACTCTGATCATCCCAGCCCCGGTCATTGTTATCAGCGATATGCAGCAGACTTATCTTGGCTGTGAGTTGGTCGAGCACAGAATCGGCAGCGGTCGGATCTGCCACGAATTCCCAAGGTTTGATGTTGGGCAGAGTCACGCCTTATCGAAACGTTTTCGGGTGATAAACGCACGGTCAAGGCAACATATAAAGAGCGGTCCCCAGCAGAGGCTGAATTTTTGGTTCCCAGACTCAAGTCTGCAATGGGGAAGGCGAGGACCAGAGGCGAGCTGAGGCTAAAGAATATTTTTCACAAGCCTTCAACAGAAACCTCCACACTTTTTTTTCCTGGCCTGGCTCGAGTGGAATGAACCGAGTGGTCAACTGGAGTGGATGGTCCATATGCGCGGTGCGATTTCCTTCGTCTACGCTCTGCTCGGGGCAACCCAGCTCTGATATGGAACCTGTCACCTTCCTTGCCCGCTGAAATTCATTCATAACCGCAGAAGCCGATCAAAAAAAAAGCAAGCGAGCTGGAGTGTTTCCCCTTCCCCTCCCTTACCCCCGGGAGATTCTGGACCGGGAATAAGACGGACACAAGTACCGGCTGTTGACGGGTGGACAGCCCACACCCATCAATCATGCAGGACGCCACCAGCAGGAGCAGCAAGAGCAGCAGAAGCGGCAGCACTAATGGTGGGAGAAATCAAGCGGTATCAGACAGATTGGTGTTATCAAGCAGAGGGTGGCAAGGCCGTGATGACCCCCTGCTAGTGTTGATGGAGCCCCCCTTCCCCCCCCACACACAACCGATCCCCGACCACACAGATCAGAGATGGGAGTCGGAACACATGCGACAGTCAGACAGCAGATAAGATGAACGGGATTGGGAGTCCAGCCAAGGAGCAGCAGGCCAATGATAGGCAAGCTGGGGGGGGGGGGATCAACGCGCCTATCAGGATGACCACGGCTAATTAGCATTAGCAGTTGGATTCGCTGTTATCATTGCTTATCTCCTGGGGCATGCGATGCAAGTGGATCGGTGGGGCAATGATGGGCGCAGCATTGGAGATGATGTCGTTGTGAGAGGTCAATGGTGGATGAATGGATGTATGTGATTGAAGTGGCTCTGAGAGGGAGGAGGGAGAAAGGGGAGGAGAGAGAGAGGAAGTGAGTAAGTGTGTCTGAGAGTATTCAACTCAGCTGATCTGGAAGGACCGCACTGGAAAGGAACTGAACCGGAAAGAGCGAAGGTCGGAGTTACCGAAAAGGCAACGCCGTTCGTTCCTGCCCCAGGCTGACCATACACTGTTATTACCAACATTACAGGCAATTACTCTGGATTACCTTGGATTACACTCATCCTCTCGGGTAAGATCGGAGCCCGGTGAACACTGCTCCTCAGCACTAACCTAGCACTAACCCAGCAATATACTTAGTACCAGACTGACTCGACGTTATTGCGGATCCGCTGGCCCTGGAATATTCTTATCTCTGGACATTTATGATATACCATTATGTACTGTATACATATTTTGCATTATGAGCTGACTACTGTAGGACACAGAAACCGTATGAATAGAATATACATAGTACAAAGTACTAGTTATAGTATCCCATACTATTCTACTAGTATACTATATCATAGACGATTGTAGCAGATGTTGACATCGCTCTATACTCCGACTCACAGACCATGTCTCCATCCGGAGGAGTTCCAGATGGCTCCACCGGTATCTGCGGTTCGGAGAAGGCTGGCATCCACTGCTATACTGGTACTCCAGTACCAGTAGACTAGTAGTAGACCAGTCTGGCTATTACCTACCCAAATCTATATCATAGCATATATTATAATACTATGAGTATACTCTGTGTACTCTATATCTGTACCCATAAGACTGTATGTATCGGACTCGGCCCGAAGGCTAG
This sequence comes from Penicillium pancosmium, assembly GCA_031761475.1. Taxonomy (NCBI): domain Eukaryota; kingdom Fungi; phylum Ascomycota; class Eurotiomycetes; order Eurotiales; family Aspergillaceae; genus Penicillium; species Penicillium pancosmium. Next base: position 1,356 of record JAVMSB010000435.1, on the reverse strand, counting down.
ACCAGACCGGCCGCGGCTTTGGTCAACCGCGTCTGTTTTTTAGCCTCAAATCCACCCACTCCGATTCGTGGACTCTGCAGTCAAGCAGCAGGAGTGCGAGTAATCAAATTAGAAAATAACATGACTCGGGATATCCAGTGACAAAGTACGAAAGTGCACTCATACTTCTACTCGTATACGGAGTAGAGGGAACACATAAAGTAAACGACTCCCGTAGTTCCCTGTGTAATGGTAATACCAAAATACCCATACACCCCATACACCCCATACACCACGAGCGGAAACCGCAGTGCTGGAAAGAGTCGCAGTCGCAGACATATCATCTTCACTTCACTCCACTCCTCCATTCCAATTCCCCTTCTCTTTCTTTCCCTCTTTCTCTCCCTCTCCCCCAATATCCCCACCACTCCCTCGTGGTCAACTCGTCTCGTCCCATTCTTCCGAATTGCTCAATCGCCTTATTGAGCATTCTTCTCCCCGTCCGCCTCCGCTCGGCGCCACACTCTCGCCTGTCGCATTCTTCCGGGGCATGAGCGTCTGGAGGGTCTAGCCCCCCCTCCAACGACTCGACACGACTCCAGACAAGGTCAATTTGGTTATACGGGGTTGGAATTTTGTGTGAAAGACCTTTCTCAAAGACCCCCCCGCTTATCCCACATCGATCGGCCTTGTCGATACAGACCCTGGTCGCGGGCTGCGCCATCCTGCCAATCGTCTTGCTTGGCGTCACTCGGATCATCTATTCTCGACAAGGGTCTCGTTTACGGCGGGTACGGGAGAATTCCAATTCAAACCGTTTGATTCATTTCATTCGGGGTGTGCCAGCTTGATCTCCTCCCCCTCCCTTTGCCCTTCGCTCCCCTCCTTCTCTCCTCCTCCCCTCCATTACTCCCACTCTATGGAGGGTATCAACCATGCCGGGCATGGGGCCGCCCGACCGCAGAATTCCGGCTTGCCTTTCTTCGGTCTCGACGACCCTCATATGATTCCCGATGACTTCTCCTTCGGTTCGCCTTTTAGTCCGACCGATTCCAATCAATCCAACACCAACGATAATCCCCTTCAGGATCCCATTTTTCCGGAGTGGAAGACCGGTGCCCCGCGCGGTGGCGATAACCCCGGTGATTTGCAGAAAGAGGATCCCTTGGCTGCTCAGATCTGGAGGCTCTACACTCGAACAAAGTCCCAACTACCAAACCAGGAGCGCATGGAAAACTTGACCTGGCGAATGATGGCCATGAGTTTAAAACGCAAGGAACGGGAACAGTTGGCTCTGGCTCAGCAGCAGCAACAACAGCAGCAGCAGCAACAGGCGAGGTACCTTAGCCCCATCCTTCTCACCCCCATGTCTTCCCC
>JAVMSB010000434.1:0-20134 GCA_031761475.1 Penicillium pancosmium | reverse complement strand
GCCCGGGACATTGGTTTCCTGCAGGAAAAGGTCACGTAACATTACGTGATATCTCTTCGGGCCTGGGCCCGTTACAGTAATAAGCTATAGCTCTATTGTTTAAATATTAAGAAAGGCCCTTTAGCACTGTAGACTAGTGTTGATAAAGACAGTAAGGTCTTAGATCTAGAATAAATATAAAAGGAACAAGGTTAGTATTTCAACCAAAAAAGAGAATAGAAAATATTTCGGCAGTATTTCGGCCAAAATATAGGGTTAAAAAGTTTTCTCTTACCTTCTTAAGAGTCCTAATAATACTTAGATACTGGGTATTTAACTACTATAGATACTGTTGTGTATCTCCAAAGTATATATATACTCTCCATCAAATTGGCAGATACACATCATCTCGATCATCTCTAGTATATGAAATATACTCTAGAACAATAAAGCTCCAAACAATACCAAGGCTAGATCGGCTCGTCTCAGCTGCTGCCTTGTCGCTTTCGATCGCGGTCTTCCCCTGTCTGATATTGATATTTGTCAGCTGCTCCTCGCCCTCCACATCCCGTGAGCTTTATTTTCTGAAGGTAGGATTGTTTTCAAACATTGTTCCGGCCATAGGCTAATTTATAGCATAGGTAGATCTAACAGACTTTCCCAAGGTCGATCATTTATTGTCCCGCGGGTCTATTGGGATTGAGGATACGGGTTCCTCGGCTATTGTTCATAACGGAGCAAATACCGTCAACAATGTGCCCTCGATGACCCATAAGAGTGTAGATGATACATCTTCAAAAACAACTTCTGCGATTCATCATACCATCTAATCGGCCGCTAAGAAGCTGAAATTATACATTCTACAATACTACTCAGTGGGTCTTTGGAGCTATTGTACATCTAGACATAACTCTGAGTCCATCTGTTCGGACCCTAGCTTGAATTTTGCTTTTAATCTTTCTTCCACGCTTGGACCTACTGTGGCAAAAATAGACGAGGTGCTCGGACTGGTAGACGAGTCTACAATATCGGGTTATCGCCAAATCTCTCGCACCATTATCTACTTATACATCTCTAGCCTCGTTGTAAATACATCAGTAACCACCCTTGGCTTTCAGAAAACTTTCTTTGACAGAGGGGATAGACTTTTATCTATCCTTAGCCTGGTATATGAGACTCCAAGCGAATTTGACGAATATAGGTGGCTGACAATGCTAGCTCTGGGCCCTTTTTATCACGACCGCTACGGTTGGGGTGACAGTGACGTACGGACTATTCGTCACTAAAGTAAAATCTAAATTAAGTGATATAGGTGTCAAGGCCATACTCGGCTCACGCCTTTTTGGGGCCGTATGGTTGGCAGTTTTCTTATCTATCGGATCATCGATCACTTGGTTGATACAGCTCTGTTGTTGCTGTATTTAATGCCGCCTTTGGGCGAAGATGACTAGGTCATTGATATTCGAAGGGGAAAAGACATAAGAAAAATCGATTTTTTTGATCGGACTGGCTATGGATGGCACAACTTACCTGAATGTACTACGCACAACACAAGATGATAAATATAGTTCGAGTTCGAGTATACAAGAGTACGTATTTCTCAATGTTTCGAACTGAGTCGACTTTTTTCTGTCTCGTCTGGCCCGTGTGTGTCCTTAAGAGTCTTCCACTTTATGGAATTTCTCGAAGGAGATTTGATTGAGTCTAGGTTTCAGAAGCTGCGAGAAGTATCTCACAACCACTTGGCACAATTTTCATTATTTCCGAGATCGCCAAGGCTTGAGGCCGATATCCTTTGTTGGTTGGTGTACCCCATAAGATACCTCTGCATCAGCATACCTGGTCCTGATTGGGTCCAAAGTAACCTGGGCTGAGTAAGATTGGTCGATACGACAGAGAGCATTCCATCTCTTTTCGGACTCGCATGCCTTTTCAATCACACTAGATATCGTATTTTGCAGGGACCAGAGGATTTCGTGGCCGGAAAAGTGCGGATCATTTGGTGACTCGGAGTTGTAAAGACGTTGAAGCCATCACTTACACAACCATCAGGAAGACAACAAAGAAGGGGCAGCCAGTCACTTCATGTTAGCCCCTCGGCCTTAAAATGGTGGCGCTTTTCTTACCTGACGCTCTTTCAGTAGTTGGATTCGCTCATCATCCCATGGGAGCTCAGTTGGGAGTGCCATCATGGTGGCTAGGAGAAAGGCGTAAATAAACTGAATTGGTCGCATTTTCACTGTAAGTAAAATAGTATTAATGTTCTTTCGGTAAGTGTAGAGAGGACATAAGGGAAAAAAGGGGGAGTTACAGGAAATAATACTGGGTTTTTAAATGTACCTCTACAAGGGGTGGGATACTTGGGATATATATTCATTATAAGGAAAAAGGAAGGTCCTGCCTACTGGCAATAGTGCAGAGCTAATTTATACAATAGATTAAAAGTTACGAATCCCAAACGACAGGACGATACCAGCGATACCTTTCTAAACACCAGACCGTTGTTGGGTTAGGCCTACCTGGTGGTAATGATGTGCTAGAATATAGCAGATGGACACCAATATCAATCTCAACCTTTGCATTTGCATTCATAGTATAGGGAAAACCTAAATAGGCGAAAACCTTTACTAAGGTGAGATTCCGGGAGTAGTCGTTTTCCCCAGTGGGCCAGGAAACAGTGGTGCGGCTTGTAGTGTGCACACATCGGTTCTTCTTCCCAACTACCGAGACTATGAGAGAATTGTCAGCCTTCTGAAATCAAAAAGTACACCCCATGATTTGCATTGGGCTGTCTGGGTTGTCAAGTTGTAATGTTTGAGAGGACCGGTATCACTTACCTCTAGCTCCTATAGGTTGCTCTTAGTCAGCTGGTTGTCTGGGGTGTCAGCACTTGAGGACTGGCATCACTTACTCTCTATGGGTTGCTCTGAGTCAGCTGACTGTCTGAATTGTCAAGTTGAAGTGCTTGAGAGTACCGGTATCACTTACCTCCAGCTCCTATAGTTTGCTCTTAGTCAGCTGGTTCTCTGGGGTGTCAGCACTTGAGGACTGGCATCACTTACTTTCTATGGTTTGCTATTAGTCAGCTGGCTGTCTGGGTACCTGCGGTGTCAGTTTAGTGTCAAGGCATCGCTTACCTGCTATAGTTTGCTCCTAGTCAGCTGGCTGTCTGGGGTGTCAAGATCGGCATTACTTACTCTCTATGGGTTGCTCTTAGTCAGCTGACTGTCTGGATCGTCAAGTTATAGTGTTAAGGGGACCGGCATCACTCACCTCCAGGTCCTATGGTTTGCTCTTAGTCAGCTAGTTTTCTACCCAAGGTGTCAAGTCGTAGTGTTAAGGCATCATTTACCTGCTATAGTTTGCTCTTAGTCAGCTGACTATCTGGATTCAACCTTGGAAGTCAAATTCTAGTGTTAAGAGACCTGCATCACTTACCTCCTATGATTCGCTCTTAGTCAGTCGGCTGTCTGGATTATCAAGTTGTAGTGTTAAGAGGACTGGCATCACTTACAGTCTATGGTTTGCTCTTAGTCAGCTGCCTATCTGGATTGTCAAGTTGTAGTGTTAAGAGAACTGGGATCACTTACCATATCCTATGGATTGCTTCTAGTTAGCTGAATGTCGGGATTTTCAAGTCATAGTGTTGAGAGGACCGGGATCACTTACACGGGCCTATGATGAATGTCAGTCAGCATTTCTATAACCATGAGATTGCAAACTTCCTTACCTGAATCTTTGCCTTTTTCCAGGAGCACTCTTCATGAATCAGATTTCCATCCTGATCATACGTAGCAGTATATCTCTCGCAATCCGTTGGTCGACAAGCGCGGTCTGCAGTACTCAAAGCCTTCCCGCCCTTACCCTGGCAGACTTCCTGCTTGTAGCACTGCCCCTCGGGTGGGTTCAAGCTAGAGGCTGCGGAGACCAACCCGAAGGGAAGGATCAAAAGAGCAACTGAGATTCTCATCGTGGAAATATAAAACCCAAGAACTTGGAACAATTGAGTACAAAAAAAGTGTCGATCTGAGGCTTTTGGGCCAAGCAAGGTTATATACCCCTGTGGATGAATTGGTAGGCCGACCAGGGATACGGATAACCTTTCTGCTGTTCGCACTAGACCGCTTGCAGCTGATCACGCTGGATAGTATAGTGTTGCATTGCATCATCGCCTTGGAGAAGGTTAAAGTGGGTACTAGGTAAGAAAATAACTTTCGTCACATTAGCACTCTATTGGTTAATCTTAGTAGATAGATCACATAGGCTGTGATATAACTAATAACAGCGGGTACTGATACCAAGACCCACCCGCACGATCCTAGCGCGCGGGATGGCGTCCGGGACGGCTGGAAAGAGATGGCTGGGTAGAATTTACTCAAAATAGCTAGGGTTTGGTATTTACTAGTCATGAATAGTAAATTTGACTAAAGTCCACTCGGCCATCGGCCTTTTTGCCTGGCTATCTATTTTGTTGAATTGTTAAGAACATTGCTGTTTTTGTACCTTTTTCCTTACTAGTAGTAGAAAAGATGGAATTCAATAAGACCTATCTACTAATAGTTACTAGGAAAAGTTATCTAATCTTAGGATTTATGGTAAATACCAAATCCTCGCTAGTTTGAGTAAATTGCACCCAGCCGTCTCTGCCCAGCTGTCCGGCCCACAGTTCAGCTCAGCTGAATGTCAAAAAATAGCCGTCCCATTTTGATATTCGTTCAGCTGACTTCCTGTTTTGGGCAAAATCCTTGCCGATATATCCTAACTATTTGTCAACCATTGCATCATCATCTTGTTGTAGAAGGTTAAAAGTGGGTACTATACATTCGATCAGCTGAATGCCGGGTACTAGTATGAAGATCTGCACAATCCTTGCATAGCTGCTACAGCGATGACTACAACAACTTACATAATAAATGGAGAGCTAGACATACCTTGGCCTAAAGTCTCTGTTGGTATTTTGGCCATTTAAACAGACATAGGAATACAGTGCTGCCTGTTCTTGGACCTATCGCCTCTACCCTGGTCTATTCAGCCGCGATGAGATGCGCGATCGTTTTTTCTGTTGTGGCTTTTAGCCTAACCCTCGCCAATGCCACATCTGTGCCCCCAGATGGACAGTGCTACACGCACGACGTTTGCCGAGCCCAGGAAGATGGGGTTCGTGGCCAGTTCCCATCGTGTCCTACTGATTGTGAATTCTACACAGCGACCCACGACCAGTCTGGTGGCCTTGTTACACGAGCGTGCTTCAAACCTGATGGTACCTGTGTGTGTTGTCAAGGTGTATGCCCAGACCCAAATTGTGTCAATCCCTTTCCCAACCAGTTTAGTCACAGTAAGTATCTGAACATATCTCTGGGCACTATATATGGCGCCAGTCTGACACCCCTTTGCAGACAATACCCATGTTTTGGCGTGCCCTTGCAAGGGAGACGAGGAACCATCAATGCAGCCTTTCCAAAATATATCGCAGTCCAGCCAAGGACCATGCCCCGATGTCCATGGTGCAATCCAAAAAATTGATGGGTCTTCATATACCTGGAACTGTAGAATCCACCACTACACAGAGGCCAGGAAAGCTCATGCCGGACAAACTCTCATAGATTGCGGTAGAATCTGCTCCGCTACCCTTGGATGCCGCGCGGTAACTTACTGGCCCAATGATGAAGAATCAAAGCGCTGTATGTTGAGTTTCGGCGCCGAAGACAACCTCGAGGAGGAGGACAAATCAGGAGATGGCACATTTGGCGGTACCCTGGTCAAAGTCGAAGGTAGTTTCTTCATCTTCCCTGTTATATGTTCAGAAACTGACAAAGTATGAAAGACTCCAGAGAAAACGGAGTTTCACCACAGCAGGTTCTCCCCGCGGAAGAACCTGATTCGAAATCTGAAGACAAGCCGGAGGTGAAGGTCGAGAATGATCGGGGGGAAGATTCCAAAGAGACTGCGCTATCTAAGGAGCTGGCCGGAATTCCCCGTAATCAGTTATGTCCAAGCTATAACGGCAGGGTCTTTGAAACTACGAACTCAGATGGCAGTCTCAATAAGTGGCGTATCCTCTGCAACACGATGCTGAATCACGGCGCCTGGCAGCCTGATGGCCTCCACCTTTGCCGATCAAATTCTGTTATCGACATATTGAAAGAACGTCAAGAAGAGAAAGGTCGATACAAAGGATTGTGGATTAGGAGTGATGGTTGGTGCAACCATGTCAACTCGAATCTTTGGACACCTCTGGCCAAGGCGGCAGATATGACAATGACCCATCATTATATAGAGCGCATTGAATAAGGAGAGACCGAGATAGGCGCCGCTTGCGAAGAACATTCTGTCGGGAGGCAGCCATGTCAAGGATTTGGTTCGCTTACGATAGAATATTAGAGAGATGCCGGAAGGAAGGAGAAATGGATGATTTTGAATTACAGCTCCAAAAATAGCCCTTCGGTTCCCTCAACAAACAGTCCCCTCAAAAAATAACTCCCGCAAAAAGAGTTCCCTCCCTTTTCCCTCGAGTTCTCCCCTCCCCCCCCCAGTACTTCATCTCATCCTCCCAATCCATCACGATATGGCGCGAAATTTCGATTCCTGGCAGCCTGACGTTATTATTCACATGTTATGCAGTAAAAAGAAACTCAGCACATCACAAATGGCCAAGGTGGCCAAATGCAGCGAGCTTTCTGTTACTAACATCCGAAAGAATATGCGGTTATTCGGCAGTGCCAGGTCTCCCCCAATATCCCCCGGCCGCCCATCGAGTATCACAAAAATGATGGTAGATGCCCTGTGCGACCACCTCGCAGAAAAACCCGGTCTCTATGTTGAGGAGATGGCTATCCTCCTATTCGACGAGTTCAACGTGATACCTTCGATATACAGCATTAAACGAGCTCTATACCGGGCTGGGTGGTCGAAAAAGAAAGCACAGCAGAGAGCAAGCGAACGAAATCCACAGTTACGAGATTTTTACCAGCACAAACTTTCGAAGTTCTGTTCGTTTCATCTAGTTCTCGTTGATGAGTCTGGGTGCGATAAACGGGTGGGTTATAGGCGGACTGGTTGGTCTCCACCATGGTTCATCTAATGCTATGCTCTTCGAATCTACGAGAAAACACCTCATAGCAAACTTAACATTCCGTGTACAGTATAAGAGCAATATGGGCAAATTTCTAGTAGCCGAGAAAACTAGCAGGTTAACGCCGTAGGTACTGTAATCCAACTTGCTCTCAGATATAAATCCAACCCTCGTGTCTTTCTTGTTCCATCTACTGATAGTACCTAGGTGTATCATTTGGTTAATATTGATTCAAGCGCCTTGCATTACCACCTCTTTCCCATATATCACGCTTTCCGAGTGCCCCCCGCCTTAACTGGGATAGTCGGCAATATAAGTCTATATCTTCAGCACTATATAGAGTACTCAACATCAACTCATTCCACGAGGAGCTGGAGCATTTGGTATGACCTACCTCCGCAACAGTTAATGATCTTCCCTCTATTCTAAGCCCTCGTTAGCAAGCCATAAAAATGAGCGGGGGGTAAAGAATAGTTCTTACTCCCTTCCCTGGGCCCCTTCAACTGCACTTTCTGCACTCTGCTTATCCTCGAAAGTGACAAAGCCAAATCCTCGGCTACGGCCGCTCTCCTTGTCTGTGACGACATACTGTGGTTCGGATTGTTAACATGCCCGACCAATGAATGGCACACTTAAGCATTGTTGTACCTACAGCGTCTCTAATGTATCCGAAAACCTCGAAAATCTCTCTTAAGCCCGGGGTAGTCAATGACAAAGGCAGGCTTCTATTGGATGTCAGAATTTGTGCGGCAAGAATTTGGGTTGAAGCCGAACCCCACAAAAACCCTTGACATATTGTTTTTCGTGGATAAGTTGGAGAAGAAATAAGACTAGTAAGTAAAGTGATATAGTTGTAAACTTATATAAATCCTTTCATCTCAAAAAAAGTTGAAGGAAGTCTAAGCTCAAGCTTTCTCAAATGTCAAGCTTAAGTAGTTTACCGGCCAGGCGGTGAGGGATGAGGGGTAAGGTAACTCACATGCAAGCTATAGCCCTCCCTATTAACATGATTTCAAGTATGAATCCAAATCCCGTGATCAGGTGATTAGGGTTTGGAAGAGCATCTCTATATTCGCGGCATGGAAACCGATGCCTGGCGCTTCTGTTAGAAAACAAAGCAAACAATTCCGACTCTGGATCACGAAAATTTAACTACCTAGCTTACGCTGTTTCTTATATAAGCCCCCTCCCCCGCTTTTTGCCAGGGTGTCCACTCGCACTTTGTCTATGACTATACCTACATGTCGGAAATGCCCTTCAGCGCTCCGCTATTTTGCGCCAACATCATGAATGCACTGCCGAAGGACAAAGTGGGATCCTTGGTCGGAATCATTTTCAAAATTTGGCCAAGCTTTCTTGATGTAAGCCTTCAGCTCGGCAAAAAACTCCTCTACGGCGTTGAAATCTGGAGAGTAAGGTGGGAGGTACAGCAACCTAACACCTGCATCAGATCAAAACTGTACTACTCGGTCCGAATGATAGAAGGATGCATTATCCGTAATAATCACGGACTTTGGCTCGGGCCACCTTCCACAGTGTTGAAGGAGCTGCTCAATACACGATTCGAACAGCACGGCATCTGTTGACCCTTGAAAGATATGAGACAGAAGTATACCATCCTGAGTGTACGCTGGCAGTATCGGATAGCGCTGGCCCGGGTGGAATTTAGACACTTGCACTGGTGTCACGCCTAGTGGTGACCAGCCAGTCCGCCTATGTCCTACCCGTTTATCACATCCGGATTCATCAACGAAAACAAGGTGGTACGAACAAAAGTCGGATAGTTTGTGCTGATAGAAATCTCGTAGTTGAGGGTTCTGTTCTTTGGGTTTCTACCGGACTGTCTTTTGGGTCCAACCTGCTCGAGAAAGAGCCCGTTGGATGTTGGATGACGACTGTGAGGGAACGGCGACATTTGGGGATGTTGTAGTTCAGAGGTATGAATTGTGTTATTGTTCAGAGGGAAACATTAGGCTTTATATATACAGCGAGAAGAACAAGTTGATTGGAAATCAACTTGGTTCTTCGTATAGATATCTCGGGATTACTTCCGATGGTTCGGCTTGATTCCTGATCTGCACCTGCCTCATATCACAACAGGGGAGGGTGGCTATTTTTGGATCAGTAATAATACCTAATCTTATAACTCCCGTTCGTTTGATTTACCGTTCAAAACCGAAACTTTATCTAAAGTAGGAGCTAACCAAATTTGTGATTTAATAGTCATGTGATTATGGTTTGAAAGAGCTTCTCTATATTCGCAGCATGGAAGCCGATGCCGGGCGCTTCTGTACTCATCGTATTCATCGCCTTTCTCCCCCTCGGCGAAGGGAAGGAAATTTAGCTGACTTGACTGTAGTCGATCCGTGGTACAATCCCGGGTAGGGCTAGGAGAGGAGGACAGGAGGGAGGGTGTGCGACCAAGGTAACCGGGAGTGGGGGCATATAGCGAGTCTTCGTCCCATGGATCATCTATCTGAGGCTGACAGGCATCGCCACCGGAATGACTATTGGCCATCGTATACGTCTTGTCAGGATGAGGGGTCGCCTAAAGCAGAGCCGGAAGTGGTTAGCCGCAGTCCATCATCTCCAATAAAAACACAAAGCTAGAATAACAGTGGAGATTATTGCAGAAACCTTACTGACGAGCCCTGGTTATCAAAGCTGAGATCAACAATACCAGGCTCTCTGTTGTACAACGTTGAGAAGAAGCGAGAATGAGTTGAGGACAGATTGCAGGACCCAAGTTTGCTCTATTTGCATCGAACATTCCAGTCTGCCAAGCCCCCCAGTTCTAGACTCGTGTAACTTTCATACAGGTATCAGGCAAAGGCTCGGTATTGTTACGATGTAATTACAGAACGGTATCTTTATACAGTAATATTATTCAGCTTACCTGATCATGTGATTAGGGCTAGAAAGAGCATCTCATATACATCCGTCATGGAAGGCAATAACGGACGTCACTGTAAGCATTGGCCATGTACCAGTAGCATGAGGGGTGAATACCTTCAAGTTTTCTTCGGGCTATGGAGCAGCCGAGTCGTTAAACTGTTTAGTATCCAAGGATCAGACGTTAAGGAAATATCGGTCGTTCCTTGGTTTTTATAGCTTCTCTTCATGATCTTGAAAGTTAATAACAAAACCTCGAAAATTTGCTCCTAGGACATTACCAGTTTAACTTTGAATATCTAGGAGCGCCCATGTAATCTCCAAAATCCTTTGTGCGGCCTCTTGGAGTACCTGGCGGCATCATAATGCCGGGGCGAAGGAGATACCTCCCAGGAGCAAAAATACATCGGGATGATTCATCCAGATTTTATGTCTCCTGGGTGCCCACGCACGCTTTGTCCCCTTTCGAGGTTTGCTGAGAGGACGCAAAGACGGAGAGTATAGCTTTGACAGAAATCCACCTGGACACAGTGCCCTTGCTCGGGAAAGATTTGAGTGGTTTCGGAGAGGGCTTGGCATCGAGTGATTACGACACCTTATTTGTATTGAACAAACAAGACTAAGGCGCAGGGTACTCTTTCCTTCCTTTCTTCTCAAATGAAGTTTTTGAAGGGTTTAATGGGGCCCGTCACAACCGCGATCACATAGTCACTGACACCATTGGTGATGGTGGCCATTGAGTGTGAGTTCTGAGTATCGCGGTGGTCAAAGCTTATGGCAGGCCTAGCGATGGACATTTAAATAGACGGAGTTCCCACTTTTGATAGTAACCTCAACAAGAACATTACAACTACCTATCTTAGCAGTGGAAAAGAGAGGGTGGTGAAAAAAGGGGTTGGCAAAGCGGATGTTGGTTGATAAGTGATGCTTCGGTGTTCATAGGAGTTGATTGTGTGTTGTTATGTTACTGCATCAGTTCTCGATGTGACTGAAAGTGTTGCTTGTAGAAAAATAGCTACATTTTGGTATAGGCTATTGCTTCGCTATATCTCTAAGCACGCTTTCTGCGTTGTACAGGTATATCCACTCGAGACCTGCTCCCATCCCTGTGAGTTTATATTTTGCCCAGAGAAGCCACTGTTGAAGGGTTTGCTGAGCATGATTGCTTTTTTTCCTCAATTCCCCGGCCGCTCGTGTGATCTCAAATATCTTAGCGATTCTTTGCTTCCTATGTTCTTCCCATAACTCTAAATAGTATTTTGGAGAATGATCGACGCTGGGCTGAAGAAGCTTTGAGAAGACATAGGCTAGAGTTTCTGCATCTTCAAATCCCACTGCTGCTCCTTGACCGGCGGATGGAGGAATTGCATGAGCGGCGTCGCCGATGAAAATCACTTTTCCCCTCTCCGACGTGTAGTGATCAAGCTTGGGTACCTGTGAAAATCTGCCAAGCACGATCAGTCTCAGCGTCCAATGATGTCACTAGCTTAAGTGCTGCTCACGGCCAGATCTCTAGCGTCTCTGGGGAAACGGCTGCGATAAGTTTTTTCACCGAGCTGGGCCAGATTCCCTCCTCGGTCAAATCATCGAGAATCCCCCTAAGCTTTTCTTTGTTCTTTTCGAGCTGTGTCCATTCCTGAATTGATTGATCAGGGTACTCCACGGTAGCGAAAAAACCAATCTCTTCTCCGTCGTAACTTGCGGGCATAATAGTGAACGATCCACCCTTACCGTAGAGCATGCACGGGAGCTCTAAATCGATCTCGACAATTCCGAGGTTCTTCTTTTGCACGGTACCTATGACGGCCAGCAAGCCGCTATATTTAGAACCGCTATCGGGGTTCACGCTTCGTCGCACGATTGAATTGATCCCATCGGCACCCACGACATACTCGGCAGGGACAGTATCGCCGCCCTCGAAAGTGATAATGACATCGTCGAGCTCTTCTCGAATTCCTATGCACCTTTTGTTGTAATGGATAGGAATGCCTCGCACCTTGACCTCGTCGAGTAGTGCCTTCCGTACAATCGCGCGAGGCACACGGAGGGCCGAAAAGCTGTACTCTTTCTCACACCCATTTAGAATTCTGGCCAGAACATCCCCAGAATTGCTCATGAGCGTGAGGACCTCATAGTTGTAGCCTTGCGAGCGGAATTTGCTGTAGATACCGATGTGGTCTGCCACGCGGAGCGCATTCGGGGCAAGAGCAATGTGACCCCCTTGTTGCCATCCTTCATTTCGACCTTCGTAGATTACACATGGAATATCATGTTTATGAAGGAAAATTGCAAATGCTGGTCCCTAAATGAAGGGTGAGTGATGGATGATGCAAATAAAAAGGAACCCTTACCACCAGACCGCCGCCCAGAATCGCGACTGGCTTCATCTAGGAATATCCACGAATGGGCTGAATACTCCCTTGAAAATTCTGGATGTAATGAAATATACCATGTGTACATGCACGTTTTATACAACGGTAAAATAATTACGTCACAACTGTGGACAATCTGTCGCTCACCGAGTCCGCTGTATTCGAAGCCAGACGGTAATGGTGCCTTGCAGGTGTTGCATGGGATCAGAACTCGGGGGAAATTTCCGCCAATCATCGCATTTCCCGGTCGTTTTGCGATACTAAGGCTCCCGGAAGTTCAGGCATTTTCCAAGATCCTAGCTACCGGCATACCATTTTGCCAGTCACGTCAAGGGGGTTGGTTCGATCAAATCAGCTGCTGATTGTATAACTAGCTGGTAACTTCTATCACTGGTAAATGGAAATTCCGGCAGGCAAAATAGGGTTTCTACAGTTATATCCCTTTGACTGTACGAAGGTGCAGCGCATCATAGAACAGGGATTTATAAGCCAATTAGACAGCGCTATATAAAGGGTACATTGATTTTGCAGGGGAGGCCTTATAATAGAAGTACCAATAATCCCCCTATGTACACATAGCTACATCATCCTATTTACAGCCCCATTCTGTTTTGGGCCCGGCTTGGCACCTAGAATTTGCACTTAGCCTACGTAATGGCATACGCTTTTACCAAATATACCGGGAAAAGAGCCAGTGGCCAAAAGTACAGGATCCAATGACAACCAAAGGAGACAGTTACCAATTCGAAGCCAAGCTTACCACTCCGCAATCGAGCCGGGATTTTGTTCACCTGCATTTTGGTTCTACCTCCAGGGGAATTGTGGGATACTCACGATGAACCAAAACCCAATCATATCGGGTATAGTTCCTCTCACTCCTCAGATTCCGACATTTCCGGAGTTTAGAGGATATCGGAATATTCGGGATATCCGGTAATCACCAGTAGCACAGTATAAATGATCGGAATAATTACATGATTGGCAGATAATTCCTAGAATACCAATACGGACGGCCCTTGCGTCTGCCTAGATGTTTACATAACTTAGATCAAATAAGCCTTACAATACCGAGTTAGACTAGACTTTCGTTGATTCCTTAAATCAAGCCACTCAATCTTCTATGCAACCTAACCTTCCGTCACTTGTGGATTAAGAGATAGCTAGCATGCGACTTAATGGTAAGCGGATTACGCCACAATTGTTCGTAGTCAGTGGTTTAGAATTCTAGGTTAGCGTAAAATACTCTGTCATTCTTGGTTTCGGAAATTGCTTCGTGCTCACCTCAATAGACACTTCTTCGGCGATTTTGACGGGAAAATATCCCAATGCCGACTAGCCGGGCTGCTACGTTCGCGTTCTCTACTAAGCAAGGCGGTTGGCATGGATGGAGCATTTAATGCGGAATAAGAACCCACTTCTTCCATCTGACGCAAGATTCAATCCAAGCCAAACACGCTCGAAGTAAGACTTACGCTTCTAAAATGACCGATAACCATACCTCCGAAAAGGCTCTCCTTGGCCTCAAGATGGCCCAACAATATCTAGGAGAGAAACTTTTAACAGCTTTACGCAAAGATACTGTAAGTCTTGTCCCCAGTCATTTGTTCCTTCACACCTAGATATAAAAACGCTAAAACACGAAACTGAAGCGGTCTGATCTCTTTACCAAGACCTTAGAAGAGTACACGGCAGAGGTTACCCTCTCAAGTTATGCTCGGCCAGGTTTATCCTTTCGAGAGAGGAACTTGATGAATATTGCAATGTTTGTAGCGCTCAACCGACCACATGAGCTGCGTATCAACCTGCAATCCGCTGTTAATAATGGCCTGTCGAAGGAACAGATCTGTGAGGCTATCAGGCATGCAACGCTTTACTGTGGTATGGCTGCCGGAAGGGACGCCTTTTTGTTGGCCAGCGAAGTCTTCGGTATATCAAAGATAGAAGCAAACTAGTGTGGAAAAACTTTCTTGTTATAGCATATCGTTGACTTACAATATAAGATGTTTTCGTCGCTGCTGATTTATAGGAATTTATACAGTATCTGAGGAAATAGTCCATCTTTGCAAGATTTTACGGCACAGCTTGTATTCGGCGTGCCATAATCACACCTCCAATACTTGAGCGTGCTCTTACTGACAATAGAACTAGATTGTTCACCATTACTAATGGGTTTTCATTTCATCATTGATGAATCGCCCAAATTGGCCTCAAGTGGAAATATGGATAGATTGCCATGGCTTTGCTTTTTTAGACCGAAACTCTAGAATATACCATTCTACAGCACTTTAAAGTTCCATACTCGGAGAATATTCGTAATATTCCTGGTTTCCCTTTTACTTCCTATAATATTGCGCAAACGCACGATTCATAATTACCCCGCAATCTTTTCCCGGCAAAGGAGCTGACCCCAGGGTATTCAGACTTTGCCGATTAACTCAAACATAATTATTAATCTACACTGCGCTTCCCCAGACTGTAGGCGCCGTGTATGGGGGGAACGTATTTGCCTGATAGCAATAGTACGGATCCGGGAAATTATTCGATTTTCCGCCACGCTCCTTGCTGGATTAATCATGTCAACCACACATTGTTGTATAAAAGTAGCGTTAGCCACTGCTAAATCAAAGGCATTTATTTCTAGGCACTTACAGTCAGTACTCAGTGTGATTGAGCAGAGAGAAATTACAATCATACAATTCTCGCAGCAAAGTCCAGCTATGAAGATCTTCGGAATCGGGTTCAGCGGATATGTTGGAGATGGTGTCGCAACAAAACTGTTGGCTGATGGACATATCCTCGCCGGCCTTGCGCGCTCTCAAACAGCCGCAGAGTTGCTTCGGGAGAAGGGTATCACCCCTGTGATGGGAGCTATTGCGGACGCGGAGATCATTCACAAAACCGCCAAGGAAGCTGACGCCGCTCTGCTGCTGTGCACTGGAGGATTTATGACTGAGATCCTTGGACAAGAGCAGCAATACGTCGACTGCGTGGAAGCCTTGATCAGCGCATTTGAAGGGACGGGAAAACCTTTGATGCAGATTGGCGGGCTAGCCTTATGGGCAGGAAAAACGCCAGAAGATGTAGGAGTCCTGCATGAAAGCAGCCCTTTTGATACCAGCAACTGGTATGCCAAGATTTTGCCTGGGTATGACAAAGTCCAAAGCTCCAATTCACGTGGGGTGCGCGGATTCACGCTCCTTCCTGGCCAGGTTTACGGCCGTGGTGGCGGTTACATCGGACCACTTCCCCGCCGATTCGAGGATTTCCGCAAAAACGGGGCGATCCACTACTTGGATAAATCTGCGGGGCGCCTGTTATCTACCCACATCGATGATCTGGCTAGTGCCGTCGCACTTGGTCTGGTGAAAGCCGGAGCCGGTGAGAGGTATATTGTCATTACCGACGACTGCGACAGCCTCACTATGTGCAAGATGGTCAGCCGTGTTTGTGGGCTGGACGGTCGACTATCCTATGTGGATAAGGAAACTTTGGAGAAGAAATGTGGATGGGCAGGTCAATGGGATTTCAATATTCAAGCACGTGCCAATTCTGATAAGATTAGTCGTGAACTGGGCTGGAAGTCGCAAGGACTTGGTTTAGTCGCCGAGTTGCAGAGGCTGATCGATGAAAAGGTCAACGTGGATGATATATATCCTATGAAGAGCCGGCAGAAGACTCTGGAAAATTTGGAAATATTTGACTAGCAAGTTATGAGGCAGCAAGGCGATTTGGCCGAGCTCATTGGAGGATTTTAGGCAAGGGAGACCTCGGGGTCAAAAAGGAATGTGATGATTGAGGAGTGGTCAAATACCACTGGAACCTCCGGGATAGGCCCTTTCATCGTTCGCTCTCTTACTAGCGTTATTTGTTTCATTCAACACACACTGCTTCCTGGTTCCAAGGCATCAACTGCTGAATCAGCACAAAGGAGCCCCTAGTTATGTTTTGCTCTCAGATTTATAAAGAAAAACACATCTCCAGTACTGTGCAATGGCCTCATTGGCTTATTCTAGTACTAGTGCATTAGGGGTCGGCACGAATACGAATAAAATTACGATTATTCTTGAAATTTTGTTGAGATAGGTAGTTGTAATGCTCTTGTTGAGGTTACTATCAAAAGTGGGAACCCCATCTATTTAAACGTCCATCGCTAGTCTCGCCATAAGCTTTGACCACCGCGATACTCAACAACTTTAGGCGGTTTGGAATACCCTAAGCCACTAACTATCATCCGAAATATATATCTTGCAGCGGAATTAACATTCTATCAATCTCCGCAATCGATTGACAAAAATAGGAAAGACATCTTCTAAAATTCAGAAACTTTATCACCCTTTTGAGATGAAATGATCGTATTTGGTCAAATTCTCTCGTTTTTTCGGAGGTGGGGCTTATTCATACTCCTATTATGTATTCAATTCATTTTATTCGTATTTGCGAATATTCAGGGATATTCAGGAATAATCATATTCCTTTGAAGCCCTAGCTCAGAGGACAGTGAGAACACGGTACGAGCGCAAGTCCCACTACGGGTGTCGGCGTTGCGATAGGGACGGCCAATGCTAAACAGCTCCGGAAGAACAATTTCCAAATGTTTCGCGGCTTTGTCGCTCCTGTTTACTTCGTCACGTGCTACCCGCACCCCCTTATTCCATGTCTGTTAGTTATTCTCTCTTTTCTTCTCTAAGCTTAATAAAGACAATTTGTGAGCATCGCCCTGTTAAATCTAAGCTCGGCCTTAGCCCTTCACAATATTATTGCCTGACAGGGAGAAGGCCTCAATGCTAGCTCAACTCCGCATGGGACATGCGAGACTAAATGGGTATCTTGGTATCTTCATCGAATCGGCCAGAGTGGTAGCGATCTGTGCAAGTGTGGTGTTGAGCGCGAAACGGCCCAGCATTTCCTACTTCGATGCACAAGATGGAATGAGCAGAGTTGCATACTTATTGAAGCTGCGTGTCCCCACTTCGGTAACCTGCCGCGGATGTTAGGTGATTTGTTGAAATATAATATGTCTAATTGAAGCATACACCCTGAGAAGAGAATGTTTTAAGTCTGTCTATCTATGCTATGTAGCTCACATAATATTTATAGACATAGCTTTGTGCGCTCATCCACAAGCGAGATGAATTGTGGTTCCCTTTTATGAAAGTTTCCATGGGAAGTGAGTTTCAAGGAGGTTCACTGCTGATTATGCGGTTCTTGCCTGACAGGTCAGGCATTGTGACCCCCTGGTCTTCCCTGGTGTCATGAATCTCAACAGAATTGGCGTGTGGGGTTGAGCCCATCCAATATATATAGTCAACGGAGCAGTGCACACTAGCTAGGGGGCTGCATACGACCCAAGGTCGTGAAAGGCCTGAGGAGTAAATAAATATTTAAATTTATTCTAGCAAGGTCATTCGCTTAGAACTGGATATTTGGAAAAGCATACGTAGTACAGTCCAATTCACAGCCGCAGGACTTGCTTCAACTTAGCCACCACAGCCAATCTAGAGCCATTATCCATCTTGCTAACTATAAATACATTGGAAACCACCACTAATGCAGCGAGGAAGGTATATCTATATCCCGAATTGCGCAAAGTTTGTCGTTTCTATAATAGGGCCAACATATTAGAATACGTGGCGATAGTATCCAGAGCGAGAACTTACACACCTTGATCTTCCAATCCGACCAAACAGGAAAGAGGCTCCTGAACCAGTAGTGTGCTTGCGACCACGGGTACGACATTGAATTCCATTTCTTCTCATTGGAATACCACTTTGATTCATTCAGCATCTGTGCTATCATATCACAGCTACGTAAATATACTTACCGAAAGACAACCAGCATTCCAAACTCGCATTTTCAGAGCGTCTTGGATCTTGTAGACATAATCTTTTTCTGCCTTGGTGTCAAGCTCGATTGATGTAGCTTTACCTTCGAAGACAGGTTTGAGAATTCGGAGAGCGTAATTGATGGAGCTGGAAAGTAGGTAGTTAGTTAACCATTCAGCTCCAAAGTAGCATCGGATGACTATACTTCTCTGCTGCCATCAACGCTGAAGTATGGCCGGTAGCTGAATTTGGCCCCAACAGCATGAAGAAGTTAGGGAATCCACCAAGGACAGAGCAATTGTATGCTTCAGGGCCTGGATACTGAGACCAATGTTCTTGGACAGTCTCACTGCCATTTCCAACTATCTGCATTTTCTGAAGGAATTCATTGGTTCGAAAGCCTGTTGCCAAAACAATGACATCAGCTGGGACAAAACCTTTGTCGGTTTTGATACCGTCGGATAAGATTTCAACAATTTTGTCGTCGGTCAGGGTTAGTTTCCTATGATGCAAGGATGATAGGTATCCGCCATCGAAGATACGACGCTGAGCAACTATTAGCCTCGGAGATCTCTAGCATTTGATAATGGCCGTGTCGTACTTTACAGCCTATATCAAAGTCTGGGATCAAGATATCATGATATTTTGCCGGTGCTGTCTCTCGCATGTATCGCTCGACCGTCTTTCTCTTCCTTGCTCTTAATAGAGCAGCTGCTTTAGTCATGAAGAACAAAGGGAAATCGCTCTCCGCAATGAGGAAAATGTGCAGTCGATGGAGGCGTAAGACAAGGGGAATATATTTGAAAACCCATTGCATAATCTTACCATAGCTGAAGTTTGCTGACTCGACAACCCAATGCTGTGACCGTACGATCTGGGTCAGATGCTTCACCTCGGGCAAAATCGCGGGAACAACCTGAGCTGCAGTGCCTGAAATAGGTTATAGGACGTAGTCTCGAAAGGATGTGTATTATACTTACAGCCATTGCCGATAACTACGACATTCTTGTCTTCAAGACTAACATTATGGTTCCAGCGAGCTGAATGGAATATCTCGCCTCTGAAAGTCTCATGGCCAGGAATATCGCATGGACGAGGTTCGACCAGCTGCCCAGCGGCGGAGAACAAGACTTGGCATTGGTGGATATATTCTCGACCAGTGATGGTATCCTGAAGGAACAAAACCCACAAAGAGGACTCTCCACTCCATACACAGCGAAGAACTTCGGTTGAGAAAACCATTTTCTCACGAAGGCCATATTTTGCAATAACTCCATCGTGATATGCTCTGATTTCCGCGTTTGAAGGCATAAGTTTTGTCCAATTCGGATTCAGCTCGAAGGAATAGCTGTATAATGCGCCCGGGACATCGCAAGCGCAGCCTATGTTCGCGTCAGCGGCACTTAGTCACTAAATCTAAATAAAACACACCTGGGTATGTATTAACCCACCACGTCCCTCCACTTCCAGATTGTCGTTCAAAGAATTTGATGTCGTCCAGGCCGTACCACCTTTTTAGCGTGGCTCCCAGACCAACAGCCGAGAGGCCAGAGCCAATACAGGCAACCTGGCTAAAGGAAGGAACCTGACTGCCTTGGCCCATTTTATAATGAAGTTGCTCGATTAGATGTGAAGTTTGTATAGGCGGTTGTTGGCCAATATATTATTGTCTTCAGCACAGTAATTTCTGTTGTAGAGCTGCCTTGGCTGCAAAAGAAAAAGTACCATTTACAGATATGGATTACCTGCATACTAAATATACTGGCAAAAGATCCCAGGAGCCAAAAATAAAGGATCCAATGGCAGCCAAAGGAGATAGCCACCCATTCAAAGCCAAGCTTAACACTCCGAAATCGAGCCGGGATTCTATTCACCTTCATTTACGTGCTACTTCTAGGGATATTGTGGAACACTCACGACGGACCAAAGCCCAATCATATCGGGGATAGTTCCTCAGATTCCTCAGATTCTGATATTTCCAGAGTTCAAAGATTGTC